>JAEDXX010000690.1:0-14013 GCA_021725515.1 Epicauta chinensis
TGTGGAATGACTTTGCGAAAAACTTTAGGTACTTGGGATTTACAGTCTTCTTCACTGTTCTATATCAGTTTAGTCGTATATTTAGATTTAATTTACCCAAGAATGACTTCACGTTATTTTTAGTGAACTCACAGATGGACAAGATGGCTGTTGGAATGATTAGCTTTGCTATTTCATATTTGATAGTGCTCTTCTGCATCTATAGTGCTAGAAAACGTATACGAGTAGTCTTTATTAGAGATTTACATGCATTCCTGAAGGTGTTTACAATATTGAAATTTGGCTTTGTTTATAGCTGCGTATTCTCAGGAATCCTTAACCACTATATCTTTTCAAGACTTCTGAACAAGAGAGTTTCGGTACTGGAGCTACAGCATGATGTTTATGGTCTTGTTATGTCTTTAGTCTTCCACTTCGTGATTGGATATCAGATCAATCTGCTATACATGAATATTTTGAGCAATATTAAAAAGCTCTTTAGACCTGGTGTAATGCATTCACTGAATTTGGGGGCTGACAATACATTGGATACATTGCTAAAGATATCAAAGTTACCCACGTATCATACAACGGCTAGCATAGTGCTCAGTTGGGCTATCAATGGACTCGTTAGCTACATCTGGATGAGTTTGCTTAGGTACTATGTTGGTAATCTTCCGAGTATATCGATTAAGAATCCTATAAAGCTAGGTATTCTCATACGGGCTATAACAACGTTATCTGATTGTCATGGTAACGCTCAGAAAGTCCTGACTACGCTTATAGGTAAGGTTTTCAGATTTCTTGCAGAGTTACTCGATATTTCTAACTTTTTATACAATACGAAAATGGAGGTTTCTGATCGGTCTAGATTATTTTGGCTACCAAATAGAAATATGCTATATGACAGGAAGAAAGTGGAAGAGAGGATGAAGAGTAGACCTAGTGATAGGCAAGTGCAGAAATACTTCTGTGCTCGTACAAATAGAAGGTTCTCAATCTTCTATATTCCCAAGTACTTCTTTTGGAAGAGGTTGATATTCTGGTTTACAGCTGCTTTTATACTCCAAGCCTTCTATACCTTTTGTATTTCTATCGCAGCAAAGATAGTACAGCAGGTGGACCTTGTAGATGGTTCACAGGATATTGCGTTTATTCTGTCTCTAGGTGGTGTATTTGCATCTATAGCATTAGCAAAATTCATACTACAAAACTCTGTTCCTGAGATTACCAGAGAAGTAATTAACTTACTCAAGCGTGTCATCGTAGGCATCTATCTACTCTTTATATGGCCAGCGCTTGCCACTATATTATATATATTGGCATACGGGAGCTTTTTAGAGATATATAGTGTTTCTTCGCTGTTCATGTTGTTTCTCAATATGAGCTCCATAATAAGGCTCATCATCAACAATCTAGTATTTATCAGACCAGTGGAGACGTTTAGTTTCTCTATGATACTGAAGAAGCTGTATATGTTTACTACGTTCATGTCTACACTTCTTGGAATAATCATTGTGTCTAAGGTGATCAATTTCGTGGCTGGAATTGACATTCTATTATTGATGGTAGTTTTGCTAGTCATGTTTTTCAGCAACTATGAGCGCAGTAACCGGATTTCGTTCTTGGAGACGCTTAGAGACCAAAATTACTTAGTCAGGCGAGAGATAGTTAACTACACTGAGGACTGAAGGTTGTAGAATAGATGATAAGGGGTGATAGAAGCTTATCGAGAGTGATAAGTAGTAGCAAATGCTTGTCTAGCATTGCAAGATCTTACCTGATGGAAGAAGGAAAGGCATAGGAGTTTTTGCAATGTTTAATGAGTTCTTTCACAACACCATTGCCCATGGCATCACCTAGATATAATCTTTATGTGCACTTTTATATAGTCAGCTTATTCTAAAAGACCTATATCATGTCAGACACCCTGCTAGGATGTGATGCAATGGGCCTGTAGTTCATTTGGGCACATTTGCTTGAATAAACTTATTACTTAAAATACATATCCTGGCTTTAGAACTTATCCAGGAATATACCAATTTTAGACAATTTGTGCAGAGTTCATTATCTAGTTGTTACAATACAAACAACGGCCCATGCTACGCGTTAGGATAAAGTATTCCCGGCATGATCAATAAATATCAGAGTCCATAAACGCTAGCGTTTACTCATATTTAATACATAACATACATATCTACAAACCTTAAGGCAATAAATATAACAATTACACGAGCACTCGTATAACAAGATTCGCCCCGTTACATGTTTATAAGTACATGCCAAAAGCAAAATCTGTAGGTCAGTCGCCAAACTTTTGGCCTCGAATAACTCACCTAATAAACCAATCACAATAATTTTCTACCGGATCTTCTCAGTTACCTTCTGCACCTATCATTCTCATATACAGGGACCAGAGTAAGAAAGATTAAATTTATATTCACTGATGCACAAGCCCCAACAATTTTTATTTATTTTAGATTCTGCAACTCGCTTTGCAATTTAGCCTCAGATAGTATCAAGTTTAACTCTGACATATTTAAGTTCTCGCCTTTTCTGATTTTTTCCTTCAGTATATCCACCTGTCTCAAATCTGCTGCTACATTCTCCCTTGTTCTTTTAGATACAACTTTAGGTGGTGTTTTGCTTTTAACTGTCACCTTCGGAGCTTTGCCAAAAATTGGAGGAATATATTTTTCATAAGTGGCTATATTTAGCTTAGCTGGTCTCTCTATTTCCACAAAAGGCTCATCTTTCCCGTATACCATACTAGATTCCAAATTGAGAAACTTCCTGGAAGCTATGCACCTCCCATAATAATCATACATAGTGATATTGTTATCCTCTCTAAAAGCATTGGTAGTAGAAACAATGAAATACGATGACGATGGCATCCAATGTAAGAAAGATGCGCCCAAAACATTAAACTTGGTTATCTTCTCACCTGACTTGTATATCTCTATATCACCAGACATGTTATCAAATCCACAAAATGCTACCAAACCACCCTTAGATGCGTGAAACGCCCTATTCCTAGGCCCCTTTGGGTATCTGAGCCTTGGCCTGCAGCTGAAATCAAACACCACGACCTCACTTGGTTGGTTTCCATAGCAAACGACAAACCCATCCCCAAAAAACTCGGCGAAGTGAATCTTGGGACAATTCCTAACACGAATTGCCTTATGAGTATTATAGAAGTAAAGCACAGACTCTGGATAATAGCAGTCACTGACATAAGATGTGTCCATCCATAACAACGCGTTCCCAGTGCTGTCATCGTACTTAAACCTAGCACCCAGGATAGACTCCATTTCAAGTATTGTAATTGGTCCTGTAGAATCTATTTTAAATACCTGATGCTTACCTGTTTTTACTGATTTGCTGCTTGCTACCAATATGTACTTATCGAACACAAAAAAGTTTGTAAACACAGCGTCAGTTTCGTATACTAATTTACCGTCCGATGTATAAGCGCTCAATCCCTCGCTCGATGTGCAGCATACATACATGTTAGAAACTCCAAATTTCTTTACATTGCTTTTTTCTAGTATTGGCTCACTCTTATTATACGCAGTTAGATTTTTGTAAGTACTCAAAAGCCCCAAAATAGATCCATTAGGTGAAATCTGGATATCCATGCAATTATCGAATTTTATCTCTCTATCTGTCTTCATATCTGTTAGGTTATAACAGGTGCACACGTTATCGTAGTAAACAGCTAGAGTATCGCCACCAACAGCGTATAACTCGCATTTAAGTGTTTTGGTCTCACCAAATACATCCACAAGTAGACCCTCCTCACACTTGGCTATCACTGGCATCTGGGGTACAAATTTTTTTCGATCCAATTTGTTGAAGTAGTGGGTTCATGTAAAATCTAAGTAAGAGACTTTTGCTATATTCGTGCAATTAAACGTAGTATATGTGTGTTGAATGATAAGGGTCCGAGAAAACTTTTAGCTATTGTAATCTAATTGTGAGTAGCATTTCTTCAATAACCGGCATACACTTTTGGAAGATGCTATTGGACTAGTACGAAAATAACTTATAGAAATCGCTGTGAATTTACATAAACACAACTTACAGCAACTTATACGAATCACTGATAATAGCAATATAGCCTCAAGATGCTGTGTGACATCTAGATACGCCAAACATACCCCTATGGATTACTATTTGAAAAACATAAAAAGGATATCGCAAACTCATACGGATCAAGTAGATTATGATAGGTTTTGCTCTGCTGCCATAAAATACCTCAAATCACCTAAAATAGATGCAAAGGTGTATTTTAAGCCGATAGTGAAGGCATTGACTAGTCACAGACACAAGACACTTATTTCCATATGCTATAGGCTCATATATGCTTTGCCTGTTTTTTCTAAAATACCTGAGGAGCTTCTCAGGAGGCATTTTAGAAGCTCATTCCTTAAAAAGGATATTTTTCCCGTTATAAAAAAATACAACATTAGAATATTTGACAATGAGATTGTAAAAATGCTTTATAACCCGAACTACGAGTGCAAAAGCTTTTTTGAGCTGATGAAAAGTAGACTGGACATTCTGGATGAGTTTCTGAAAGTTGAGGATGGTAGTTTAGTGCGTAAGCAGCTGAAAACTATGATACATACAAAATACTTTTGCAACATGGAATACTTTCTACGGTTCTTTGGAGCTGGAGAGAGGAGTGTTGCCTTTCTGTGCTTTGAGACATTTTTTCATTATACAGAGTCCCTGAGAAGAAGCTTTGAGGTACAAATGAGTAGGTATGTAAATAGTGTAAATGACATATCCTGCGTAGGAACAAATTTACAAAGCTGCAGAAGGATAGAGGCTCATAGAATATGGGCAGATGGAGATACAGACGGTAAAACTGCTGATTCTACAAGCGAAAGTCTCCTGTACAAGTCAACATTAATGGAGGTACGCATGAAAGGTGATAGGGTGACAATTAAGTTTGGGCCTACCTTTACACCTGAATCCACGTCAAATTTTGTTTCCTTCTTTTCATATTTTATGGAGGAGCATCAGGAGATACAGTTGGGAATAAAGAAAGAAGAGGTGAATCTAGTCTACAATATCTTGAGCAAATACATACATATAGATGACAACGCAGTTATACCTGCGACCATTCCAAGCCTTAACTGCCACAAATTGCCTTGTGAAGATTCATGCGAATCTGATAGTGAAGAAGAGAATTTCGAATTTTTGTTCGATAGGAATTCATTCAAACAAGTTTCAGATTGTGTAGAATTCTAGCGTGTTAAGTACAGTATTAACATGCCAAAGATCTGCCAAGAGAACAGGCTTGCTCTCTATGAAAAAAGTGATTATAACTGGCAAAGCTACATACATTATTGTTAGTTTAGACAAAATAAAAACCGATGTTTGGGCAATGTATGCGTAGATATTGATCATAGCGCGAAGTGTGGGATAAATAACGACTAACCCTAATTATCCAATACAGCCCTGAACTAAAGATAGCGATGCCCTCTTACCAAGGGATATAATAGCTAAGCCGAGAATATTAACCCTCCTATGGTCCTTACACTTTTCAAAGAAACCCTCAAAGTCTTCTCAAAAGCGTTTTTCACCACCTGTTACTCGCTCTATTTTTACAACCCGATGCAGATACAGGAAGCAGAAGCGATATTGAACATCGAACCATCCTCTACAAAGGAGGAGGTGCAGAAAAAGTTTGCTAAGCTGTACAATATAAACGCAGCTTCAAAGGGAGGATCATCATATGTACAGGATAAGGTACGAATTGCTTTTGATATCATAGGAAATCATAGATTCGGGTTGAACAAAAATTAAGTTGCTAATCATATGTGTGTAAATGTGGCTATTAGTGGGTAAACCGTGATTTATTTGCTTATTTTGATTAAGCCCAAAGCACCTAATTGACCAAATTTATTAGATAAGGTTCTAGTTGTCACATAGCTGGACTCTACGCATGCTGCTCATGTAAAATAGCTATTACGTATAGCTCCTAGTAAATAAATTGCAGTCTATAGCAAAAAATTTATGTAGTTCGATGTACACCCTGTGTTATAGCCTAAGCGTGGTAATCCTAAGCAACCTACAAAAGTACAAAACTAGGGATATATACTACAAGATAACGATACACCCCGTTTATTTTGGGATCTGTGAACACCAAAATAATACCGTACCGGCGTCATTAGCTTATAAACATACAACAACACATAGGAGTTTATTACTTACGCAGACCTTCTCCATCAATCTCAAGGTTAGACTCCACTTTGGTACCAAATCCAAGAACGCTGTTTTTTATTTTCGCATTCTCGCCAATAACGCAATCCCATCCAATTATGCTATTCTGTATCACGGCATTCTCTCCTATAACAACATTGTCGAAGATTGTGCAGTCCTTTAAGATAACGTTCTTGTGGATTTTCACATTCTTGCCAATTACAGTGTTTTGTTTTGTATCAACGCCTTTGCATCTCATCTTGGTATCCTCCAAATACATTCTTTGACCTGCTATATAGTCCATTGGCTGCCCGATATCCATCCAAAAACCCTCAAGGTCATAAACGCATAGCTGTTTCTCGCTAACCATCATCGGAAATACCTCCCTCTCCAGTGAGCATTCTTTTGCAGCTATTTTACTGAGAATTGATGAATTAAAGATGTAGATACCGGCATTTATTCGACATTTGAATGCCTTCTTTGGCTTCTCTTCAAATGTGCTAATTACAGAGGATCCTTCATGAACTTTGATAACACCATATCTCCTAGCGTCATCCACAATTGTTGCTAGTATCGTTCCCTCACGTCCATGAGAAATATGGTAATCTAACATCTCTCTGAATGGAAATTTACACGTTATATCAGAGTTGAGTACAAAAAAGAGGGAGTTTCTGAGGTATTTCTTGGCATATGCAATTGGCCCTGCAGTGCCCAGTGGATCGTCTTCTTTGGAGTATATTATCCTGATGTTATATTCTTTGGAATATGAAAACACCTCATCAATGATCAGTTCAGAATAATAATTCAAGGCCAAAATTATTTCATTAACTCCTGCTCTTACCAAGGCCTCGATTTGATGCCTTAATATGGGCCTGTTTATGAATGGGATGAGTGGCTTCGGCATTTTCAGCGTCAATGGCTGTAAACGTGTTCCAAACCCACCAACTAGGATCAGTGCTTTAGGAATTTCTGTCTTATATACCATTTAGGGCAAGATAAACAAAGGATGCTTTCTTGATTTATTACATATATGTTGACTATACACAAATAACAGATGGATGATTTACGGATAAATATTTGCATTAGATTTTATAACAGTGTAAACTTAGGTGGTGAATTCAGATGAGGGTGTATGACTAGCATGTGGAATCGCAAGCTTTTATAAATCTAAGCTTATGATAGTAAATACAGATCTTTGAAAATACAACAGAATACTGTAACAATAAATGTTAATCTGTGTAGCAAAGTATTACAGGCTGAACCTTTGAAATCAACTGTTTGTTTATAGTAAATCAAATACGCTACTATTACGTCATCAAAACAATCCGTAAAGCCTCCTATCACAGTCAATATCTATACCATGAGGGTATACGGATAAAGTAGTAATAAAATTATGGCGCTTATACTTAAACTGTATATCAGCGAGATGTTCATTTGTTGAATAAATCTATTGTTGGTAGTAGTGTATATACCATCAGCTCGGGCCAATGACTTGAGTATTTTTTTACTTTTGCTCGCTTATTTTTTGGAGAAAATCTTGATGTGGATACTTGCTATAGAAAAACAATCGCATAGGCTTATTTTAGCAAACTAGTTTCCTTGTATGTATATGCAGTTTTACAAACCAGTTTGTTAGTAATTTGACTATCTTTACCAGTCAAATTATTAAGCTTCCCACTAAGCACGGCCTAATCCTACTGTTGGTGCGCTTATATTACAAGTGGCTTGAATATGTTTGTGGTGGATCAGACCTATAGAGGCCCCAACACATCTATCAAAATATCTCAAAAGGATAGAGATTTTGTTATATGGGAAAGGAGATTAAGAGGCATCTTAAGCCTGAGACGTCTTTTACAGTACCGATGAGCTAAACGTGCTGAACATTTGGTGATATTCGACATTTGCTCTAAAGATAATTCTTGATCTGATAAGTGGAATGTGTAATTTGCAATTGTAACGCACAATTTGTTGGCAATAAATGTTTTGTATTACACTGTACTGAAGTCTGTAATCTTCAATGACTTGTTACATGAGCCACAATGGATGCCGCCAAATCTAAATTTGTGTTTTGTATAAAGTTGCTAGACTCTAACGTGTCATTCTATGTAATAAAGTAATTGATGTCATCGCTTAAACTGCATTACTGTAGTTATAGCTGTTTTTATAGCCCTTTATATGATCGACATTAATAAATTAGTTGAGAAGGAGGCCCATGGGGAAATAGCTACTATTTCGGAGCCTGAATATACCAAATACAAGGCTGTTGGGCTGATACACCTTAGTAGATATAAAGAAGCTCTGCAATACCTTGATAGTCGTTCGTTTGAGGCGGCCTATTGCCACTACAAGATGAAAAACTTCAAAAAAGCTGTAAAAATTTTGAAAAAGCATGAGGATCTGAAATCTAAAGTCTTGCTCTCGCAAGCATTGTACTTTGCAGGGTATTACAATACTGCGTACCAGCTGTTATCCCAGGTTGGTATTGACGACGAAATAGCGGTCAATCTGCAAGCTATGCAAAGTCTCGCAATTCTTGCTAACAAATGCGCTACCGAGACTCCATCAAGATATTCTATTAGAGAGAAGGACGAATTGCTAAAGTTTGATAATTTAGATGCATACAAGTTTTCAGATCTGGAGGCTAACGCAGAATACGAATACAACAAGTCTTTCCAGTATCTGAACTGCGAGGATATATACAAAAAGCATTTGGAGTCATTGTTGAAAAGCAATGATAGATTGCAGAACAGCATTATTAGTCTGCAGTACAGCAATATTACTGGTGCATTTGATGATATTGATGAAGGGAGGTTGCTAAAAAATCAGAAGAAGGTTTTGGAGTTTAATAAGGGCAAAGAAGCAGTATTTGGGGACACGTATCACTTCCAGGGTCAAGAGAATGACAAAAAAAGCGATTATTATTGGTATAGGAAATGCCAGGAGTTGAACTACGACATTGATTTTAATTTGATACCTGCTTTGTCACCCAACTTAAGATTACTCCGATCATTTGTAGCAATAAAAAATGGCAGGAAGAATAGGAGATTGATTGAGAGGAATCTAAAATGCGTCCCAGATTGCAATGTTAAGAGGTTATTGCTGATGATTGTCAGCGATAGCTACAATTTTGATAACATCAATCAAGATGTTAAATCCCTTTAGGGATAAGAATAAATGTTTTCGAGTACGTATTACTTTCATTATATTTTCTGTACGATGTAAAAGTGTGCATCATAATTTAAATTACTTAATACAACCAAGAATACTCATGGATATCTCTCAATCATTTGTGAGGCAATGGATGTATGAGTTAGTATATACTTAGGCCCAAGGATGACTATGATTTGTCCCGAAGGTATTACGCAGCTCCTATAACTAACAGGTATCATCAGTCAACAAGTTCTACTAAATGAGCATTGAGCTGCCTCAAAAATTAGGCTTACGTCATATGCGTATTGATTTGAAGAATTGTTGCTAATTTGCTGTGAATAAATATGCTCTTTAGCGTCATCTCATCGAACACGCTGCAGCCTAAAAAATATTCCGCACGAACCAAACAAAAGAAGATAGAAAAACTTTATATTACGCCAGCAAGCCGGCTATCAAAAAATTACAAGGCCTTTGTGCAACCATGGAAATCTTAAGTAAAAGTCAAAAGATTTGTTCTTATCGGTTGGACGGCCAGGGGTAATTTTTTTATGAGAATAACTAATAAACAAGGCATTAGAGAATGGCTTATGTATAATGGGCATCATAGTATTACAACTGTGCATATTTAAATGACAAGCTTTACAGAATTGAGAGGTTGGCATTGATGCATAAAACCTACATGCATCGAATGTGAGGCATTATAAATACAGCTTTCATCTCAAAAAAAAGGTAGTTCTGCCATAATGGTTTTGATTGTTTGCACTGAGGACACAGCATATGGATGATGTTGTGAAGTAAATGATAGAGACAATGATGGGATGGTGAAGTAAACTTTTGGCTATTGCCTTCCATGATTTCATCATAATTCAAGACACAAAAGATCATTTTAAACCGCTATAGATTTAGATAAAGTACACCCGATACTTATGCTTATGGCCTATAAGAGAGACGTTTTTACACACATCATGTTGATTTGGGATATTATTGGAGTTGATTAAAGGCGTTAATGTTATATTTTTATGTAAAAAGATTAGGCTGTAACACTAGGCATGGCATTAGAATATGCATCAACAAAAAAGTATATTAATATATCTAGCAAAGCCTAGGCTGTAGAGCCTATTATGCATATGGAGATGCATAGCCCCGTAGTGAGGAAATAACTTATTCAAATGAGGAGTTATGCTATATAATCAAACCATCATAATATCTATTAACATTAAATTAAATTTTGGCATATTTATGTGGTGTACTATTTTTATTTTATAATCCCCATCCTAGTTTCTTCTCAATTAAAGTATATATCCTGCAGCATTTAACGTTTCAATAAATCTAAACAAAATTTTGACTCCATGTTACTAATAAGCTTATTATATAAAAAAGTCCTGCGCTAATTACACAGATTGATCCCATACTCAGAATTTATCTCCGTTGTTGGTTATACAATACTGTAAAGCGTGCTTTGGCGTAAAGCTATGAATTTTCTGACAAGTTATTGAGAATTTTTATATCCCTGGGATATGAATGATGAGAACAAACTTCATATTAGAGCTGCAGAGATTTCTGGAATTATAAGAAGCGAATATAAGGAGCAAAACATGGCATTTGAAAGCTATTTGATGCTCTTGATTGACAGGGGAGACTATGATGGCCTTAAATCTTTATTACCAACTTCCGTGTATGAAAAGATTAGGGAGCTGCTGATAACAAAGATAAGGTCAGGTAGCAAAGATATTGATGATTCGGAGATGGCGGAGTTAAATACACTATGTAATGAAAATAGCACATCGTTACAAGAAAACACTAATGAGTCGACGATAGAAACAGCTATTGATAAAATAAATCAGAACAGGAGTTGTCGAAATTCTACATCAAAAGGATGTGATACAATTGAGACAAGTAAAACGCTATCTGGCTTTAAAGATCATATTAAGAGAGAGAGCTCACTTGTTGATACAGAGCTAGTGGTAAACAAGGCCATTCCTGCTTCACTTTTGCCACGTGAACCGTCTAAAGCCGTAAGTTATGACGTTGAGAATAATTTAACATTTTTGAACAAATTGTCTGCTGTAACTGAAAACAAGGAAGAAACAGTTGATGACAAAATGGATCTAATTGTTGACACTTTAAAAACGAGCCAAGTTCTGATTATACAAGGAAATACGGGATGTGGTAAGACAACAAGGATCCCCAGATATTTGCTGAAACATTACAAGAATATCATCTGCACCCAACCTAGAAGAATTGCCGCAATAAATGTTGCTAGAAAGGTAGCATCTGACATGAAGGTAAAATTGGGAACCCTTGTTGGTTATGCTGTGAGATTCGACGACGTTTCGTCATCAAATACTCGGTTGAATTTTGTTACTGATGGAGTGCTACTTAGACAAATTTATTCAGATAAGATGTTTTCCAAATATGACATGGTAATAGTTGACGAAGCACACGAGCGAACTGTTAACATAGATGTTATTTTGGGATACTGTAAGCGTCTTATCGAGCACCGTAAAGATATAAGAATCATTATTATGAGTGCCACACTTAATGTTGATAAGTTTATTGCCTTTTTCAACTGTCCGATGATAGAGATTAAGCACAAAGTGCATCCGTTAGAAAAATTTTACCTGAAACACGAGTCTAAGGAAACTCCGCTTTATGAAGCATTGCGAACAGCTGTGCAAATCCACGAATCAGAGGATAAGGGAGACATATTAGTCTTCCTTACCGGGCAAGAGGAAATTGAGCAAGGATATAAGATTCTTACCTCCAAGATTGATAATGCTGAGGTATTGAAGCTATACAGCTCCATGACTCCAGAACAGCAGGATCTTGTATTTTCAAATTACAAGGTTAGAAAGATTATTTTGTCCACTAATATAGCGGAGACATCTGTTACAATAGAGAATGTCAAATACGTTGTTGACTGTGGCTTAGTTAAGCAGAAAAGATTTTGTCCAGAGGCAGGCATTGATATTCTCGAGATTGTGCCTATCAGCAAAGCCCAGGCTAAGCAGAGATCTGGAAGAGCGGGAAGAACAGGTCCAGGAAAATGCTTCAGGACATACACGAAGAAGCAATATAAAGCCTTGGAAGAAAACCAGGATCCTGAGATTTTAAGAACAAATTTAGCTAACCTCGTAATACTACTTAAGTCGATAGGAATAGACGATTTATATAATTTTGATTTCATTGATATGCCAAAAAAAGAATCTATTTGCCAGGCATTGCAGTTTTTGTATTATCTGAAAGCAATAGACTTTAATGGCAAAATAACTAGAATTGGAATTAGAATGGCAAACATACCTCTGGCCCCTGAGCTTTCTTTGTCGTTGATAACAGCATCAAAACTAAAATGTTTGAATGAGGTAGCTATTATCTCAGCCATGCTATCTGTGTATCCTATTTGGATAGAGATAGATAATAGATCGCCTAATTACTCAGCTTATACGGCTACCAAGGCATCGTATAAGCATGACAGAGGTGATCATTTCTCCTTACTAAGAATTTACAATGATTGGGAGAAAGGTCACTTCAGCTATAAATTTGCTAGGAAGAGGTTTCTCAAGTACACCTCATTAGACCAAGCAAGAAGAATTAAGACTCAATTATGCTCCATGTTTAAGTACTCATCCTCTTGTGATGAGGAGCTGATTACAGAGGCATTCTGCTCAGGGTACTTCATGAATGTAGCAAGGTATACCAGCAATGGATATCTTTCTGTGTACAACAATGCGCTCTGCTATGTGCACCCTAGCAGCAGTTTATATGATAAGAATCATAAGTACTTGCTTTATTACAGTTTGCTGAGGACCAGAAAAGAATTTTTAAATTTGTGTATGGTAGTTACACCGGAGCTGCTGTTAAAGGCTTCAAACAATTTCTATGCAACAAAAAAGTAGGCAGAATGGATAGAGTAAGAAGGCGACCATTAAGGGACGCATGAAGGAAATGAATATTAGATGAAAAGAAGGTGACGAAGGGTGTGAAAGTTTGTAACAAAGAGGAAAATATAATGGCACCTGTATGTGATAGCCGTGATGCATAGAATAATGGATAAATTATATCCATATCTCACATAAGCGGGGCAGACGGAATTGATTTATTTTCGAATATAAAAAGAAACAATTAGTTTATATTCAATATACAACAAAGTGGGAGGATTTTGTATGAGAGTTATCATACAACAAATTTGGTACCAAAAGTGACATTACAAATAGTTTTTAACAAGTGTGGGCGGGTCCTATTATCATATTTATATCCATCCACCATCTTTCGCATTAAATTCTATATTCTTGCGATTTCATAGCACTTTCATATCCACCATAATAAATCTACAATCCAAAGCTCTTAGAAGCAAAAAGCATACGTTGCTGTATAGACGATGATTACAATATAACACAACATAAGTTAAGGTGACGAGTTTATTGATAAAGATTAACAATCTCATTTTGGCCTAGCTGTGGTTCACAGGTACCGACCAAACAGATAATAGAAGATTTTGGTAAACCAGCTATACCTTCTAGACTCAAAATCCCTCCTTGTTACCACCGATGAGTTAGACCTAAAGAATCCTATCTCCTCTTTAAGGATAGTAATAACGGTTGGGTCCCTGGTTATAATTAGGAAATTGCTCTCCAAATCCCGTTCTATGCTTCTCCGGTTATAGTTAGAGGA
>JAEDXX010000691.1:0-13933 GCA_021725515.1 Epicauta chinensis
GACGTTGTAAGTCACAAATTTGAATGTCATATACAGCTGAGGCAATCGGCTGCCCATTTTGAGGCCGCAAGTCGGCTAAAAACTTTTCTAAATTGGCCAAAATCGGAACAAGTAAAACCCAATAATATTGGCTGAAGCTGGATGTGTTTATAACGGTATTGCCGATCTGACTGCATATCGCCAATGTGGCGGTGGTTTGATCGACTAGGGAAAGAGCCGATGACCCTTGGGTGCAGCATGCTTTATGGTTTTCTAAATACAATCTTAGCAATGAATGGGAGCGATTTTCTCAAACAAGTTGAAGAGTATTTTGAATCTAGCAATAGGATGTTGTTGTCCAAACGTGTTATAAGAAAAGCAATTAGAAGAATTACATGATGATAATGAAACTGCTGTAGTTGTTATATTTATACCGTATGGTCATGTAGCAGTCTGTATAAGATGTGTGGCATGTTTAAATCGTACAAGCCCTATATGCCGCAAAAAATCCAGCTCGACAATGCAAGCATATTATTAATTTGTCCTAAATTTGGCCATTTGCTGTATAACAATAATTGAATAAACCTGTTGCATGTAATATGTATATTTTATTGAAAACCTGTCATTTTTCACTATGCACAAAGCTTATAGAACGAAGTGACATTGTTTTTAACAAAAAACGCATTTTTCGTTGGTATATAGCAACGGTGGGCAAATGCGGCTCCGAGAGCCGCATGCGGCTCTTCGTTGGGCTAAGTGCGGCTCTCATTGAAAATTTAAATCCGTTTTTGTTTCTTATTATTGCAAACATTTTTTTACTGAATTCTGTGAAATTCATCACAAATATCTTGTTACAGAATTTATGTTGTGTTGATTTACTGATGTTTTGCAATTTTTATGTTGATTGTAAATAAATCCTCACCATCAGCGGATTTGAGCACCCGTATACAGGCGTGCATAGAATATATATGTAATTTTGCCTAGTTCAGTAATCGTTGTCTTATTAGCAATATAAGTGTATACTTAGTGCTTTATTAAGAAATCTATAGGTAAGTGGACTGTTTTTCTTTTTTAAAGTTGCGCATGGAGTGTAATTTATTCGTAAATTTAATTTTGCTTGAATTTTTTTAATTTTAGACTTTGGAATTAAATTTATTAGATTTTTTTTATACCATGACTTCAGCAAATATCAAAAAACGAAAATACGAAGAAGAAAACAGAGTCTTTCAAAAAGATTGGATAGAAAATTTTGCTTTTATTGAGAATAAGGGAAAGACATTGTGTCTTATTTGCAAAACTACAATTGCAAACTACAAAGTAAGTAATGTACGTCGACATTACCAAGTATATCATTCCGACTTTTCAACTCAATATCCACCTAATTCAAAACTGCGAACAGAAAAACTTAAGTCCTTGCAGTCGAGCCTTCATAAGCAACAAGAACTATTGTCTTCATTTAGTCGCGAAGATGACAGAGCAAACGAAGCTAGTTTACTAATAGCTTGGAATATTGCTCGTGCCAGACGTCCATATGCGGAAGGAGAATTTATTAAAAGAAATATAGAAGAAGTAGTTAAAATTTTGGATCCAAATAATACAAAACTGCATAAATTGATCGCACAGATTCCTATCTCACGTCGTACAACTGAACGTCGTATTGGTGCAATTAATAAAAATGTTGAAAATAGATTGCTGTATGATTTAAAAAACTGTACAGCATTTAGCTTAGCTCTCGACGAGTCTACAGACATTCAGGATGTTCCACAATTGGCCGTTTTTGTTCGCTATGTATCCGCAGACGTAAATATCAATGAAGAAATGTTAGATTTAGTAGCGCTTAACGAAACAACACGCGGTATCGATTTTAAAAATGCGCTTGATGAAGTAATGAACAAGTTTGAATTGCCTCGTGAAAAACTTGTAAGTGTTGCGACTGATGGAGCGCCTGCAATGATAGGCAAAAACCAAGGTCTCATTGGTCTGTTAAACAACGACTCTAAAATTCCACATTTTTTACCTCTTCACTGCATAATTCACCGCGAGCATCTCATAGCAAAGTACTTTAAATTCGAAAATGTGTGGAAGATTGTTTTGCAAATTGTGCATTTTATTAGAACAAATGCCAAAACACATCGTCAATTTAAAAACTTTTTGGAGGAGCTGCGAATGAATGACGAAACAAGTGAATTGCCTAGTGATTTATCACTATGGTGTATCGTAAGGTGGCTGTCAACTTACAATGTTTTGAGCCGTTTTGTGGAACTCCTAAATCCAATCATAATATTCACAAAGCAAAAAGGAAAAGAATACTTAGAACTAGAAAATGAATCTTGGCTTTCTGACTTGATGTTCCTTACCGACTTGCTAGAACATTTACAAACTTTTAACTTGGCTTTACAAGGAAAGGAAAAAAATATTATTGATTTGTCACAAACTGTATTTAGTTTTGACTCTAAACTTCGGCTTTTTGCGCACGATCTTACGAACAAGATATTTAGTCATTTTCCACGACTAAAAGCAAATATAATTAATATCAAAGAAGAAAAATTAGATGAGTACAAAGAAAAACTGGAAGAATTGCAAATAGATTTCAAACATAGGTTTGAAGATTTGAAAAGCTTGAAATCAACATTTGCGTACTTTGTAAATCCATTTATTTGTGATGTTATTGAAGATGGTTTTTCAATTTCTAAAATAATTCTTGTTGAAAAGCCGGCTGGAGAACTGGAGTTATTAGAGATGAAAGAAGATCAAGCGTTGCAAATGCAGCACAAATGTACTTCTATAACTGAATTTTGGAAACTTGTGCCAGAATCAAAATATCCACACTTAAAAAAAGCTGCTTGCCGTCTTATTTCAATTTTTGGTACAACATATTGCTGTGAATCTTTATACTCTACAATGAAGTTTGTGAAGTCAAAATATCGTTCACAGTTAACCAATCAGCATCTCACGGAATTGTTGCGAACGACTTTAACTAATTTTACGCCAAATTTCGAAGATTTGATCAACGTGGTTCGTTGAACATTCGACTTTCAATTATTACTTAATTTTCATTATTAAAATTTTGTAATTTTTTGTTGTTATTTATAGTAACTTAAGGCTTAAGACTTATATATTATATACATATATATATGTAACCATATAATTTGAAATTAAATTTGAATTCTGTATTTAAGTATTACTATGTTACTATTGTGTGGCTCTTTATAACATACGAAAAACCGGACTGCGGCTCTCATTGTCCTAGTATGTGCCCACCCCTGGTATATCGCCTACCAGAAAGCAGTTATTGAACCTATGTTGCACAATATATTGGATTGTTTTATCCCAATTGATGGCTAGTTGAGGATGATTAAATATATTAAAATAGACCGGGTATAGTTTGTTTTTCGTAATAAAGCCGAGTACGATATCGTTGGTGTTTGTCAGTCCTTCAAATAGCTTATCGCAATCGCGACTCAGATACGATTGATATTTCCACATTTTGTCCTTTCAAGCAAACCAAACACCTTTAGAAGGACCACAAACCAAAAGTTGCCATCATATATTTCGTTCCTTATGGGTTTTTCAATGTCTAATTCAATGTATTGTTGCTCAATTCGCAACATTCTTGTATAATGGAATATGCTCGTTTTATACTTGTTAATTTGTTCTACAAACATTTGTGGCGTAAAATTTTTGGCACTTTATTAATCCGATCGTATTTAGAAATTTTATTACACTCAAATGGTTGTCCTCCTTGAACTTGGCCGATTGTGTGGCAATGCCATAGTACTCGTCAATACTCAAGTTTATGGGCAGGTTAAAAAAGCGTCTTTGTCTGTGAATTCAATATCGCCTCTGTGTACTCCAATTCGGGTACACACTTCAATTTGTTGATGTACAGGATGGACCATTTTCGATGGTTTTGCAGGGTATCTCCTATAAGGAGAGCTCATACAAAATAATGGATAGTACATTCCTGTTCTACTTTTTCGAGACTAGTCAGATGGTGCAATTAGATTTTTGTTTTCGAGTTATTTCTGGTTTTTCACTTTTTTGCGATTTCGTAGATTAGAATTAAATATAGGTTCCATTTGAAAAAACAAGTTTGTGTTATATTTTAAAAACGGTAAGAGCTAGAGAAAATCTAATTAGCTAAATAGAATCAGCTTTAAAAACTACAATAGAACCTGTGGAAAAAGCGTCAACTTTTTTGAAAGCGTACGAGATATAAAGCATCTATGAAATCGAAAAAAAAGTGAAAAACCGGAAATAACTCGATAACAAAAGAACATAGCAAAAATCTAATTGCACCATCTGACTAGTCTCGAAAAAGTAGGACAGGAATGTGCTATCCATTATTTTGTATGAGCTCTCCTTATAGGAGATACCCTTCAAAACCATCGAAAATGGTCCATCCTGTACAAGGGGTACTAGTTGGTGGCACAATATTGGGCAAATGAAAAAAATGTAACAAATGTTATGCCGAAATCGTGTATATCGATGTTCAGATTCAGGCGATTCAACTTATAAAGTTCCATTTTTACGATGTAGCGCCATTGATTCTATCATGATTATTGTTTGAGGGATTTAAATTGGCAATAGTGCAATTACTACCAGCATCTACTTCGCAAACCGCGACACCATTTTGATATTGTATAAAAATACGTAGTTTTGTTTGTACCTTTTTTTGAGGTGCATCAACAATTCCACAATATCTGCAAATTAAAACAAATTTATATTATTATAATTTATTGTATTTATTATTTTTTAGTAGCTTCGTAAATTAATATGTCATCATTCATGGGCTCCAGTAAAGTGGCCAATTTGTCGGCGTTTGTTAAATCTGGCTATTTTGTTCTTTGCAAGGTGGGCGATCGCGAATTTAAATCGATTTTGTTTATAATTGCCATTTGAAAGTCGCCCAGTGTAAAGTCCGGCGTTAGTATTCGGTATAGTCGAAAACGGGAAAATTCAAAATTCTACCGAAATAGCTGTAAACATGGTATTGAGCAATTTGATAATTGTATTATTTTGCGTTATTTATATTATATCGTTGTTATTGTTGCGTCTAAACAACGACAGTTCTATTAAACTCACATCACTACAAACAATAAAGAGGGTCGATGTAGACTTTAAATTTTGCATAAAGTTTAGAGTTTGCAGCAAATTGGTATCGACAGCGATTGTATTTAGAATGGGCCAGATTGTTTCAACATCGACTGGTATTTTTTTGTCGTTTTTATAAATGGACATCAATTGGTGTACGTAATAAAATATCAAATTAGTGTAGGCGCATCGATCCCAACAAACATCCATGCAGTGCGTCAGTTGTTGTAAAAACATAATAATATACTCCATTGATTTAATTGGGTTTTAGTTTTATTCCTTTTACAAGATTATTAATTTTCATATTGTGTCGATTTAGATTTGCAACCGTTTACGGCATCAATGGCAATTTCATGAGTACTACACCAACCAGTTAGCAAATTCAGTTGATCTTCAAAGTTTGTTGTGAAGTTATTGTATTTTAGGCGTTTTTCCGAATATTTCGAATAGGAACAATGTGGTCAATTCGGACTGAAATCGATTATGATTTGTTTTCGAGTTTTTTTATTTCCCGTTGGGGGGACTTGTTGGCCATCTCATTATTGTCTTGTAAAATATAAGGAAATATAATAATTGATCGAGAAACGTCTAAAAGCAAGATACCTTTGTTTGCAATTTCCACCACTTGTTCCGCAGAAACGATTTCATTTAAAAGCCTAGGTTCGCATGGACCATTAGTATCTGTATCCATCGATTGGGTTGATGTTGTCGTCATCGGCTTTTGAAGTTTTGGGCAACGAGACGGAACTCTATGTTATCTTCGATAATAATATGTAATGTAAATATCCTCGACCATACCAGACCGACATAAAATATAACATGAAACAGCTCACCTTGAATGGCGAACGTTTTATCTATATTGTTATTGCAGATGTGCCATATAGTATTTCACTCAGCAATGCCGAAGTAGTAAAACACAAAGTTGCAAACTGTTGATAGTTTTTATGGGCGGAAACCGTACGAGCAGTTTGAGGCCAATTTGGTTTATGGACGACTACAGTCTATGAATTTGCAGAAATGCAATTTTTTTGCTTGCGGCGGGGCACCCTAAGTGTTGGCGAATTTTCTCGAATATACAGTCGGACCCACTTAAATGCAACCCGCATAAATGCAAAACCCGCTTAAACGTTCCGCTCCTTCGTGTCCCATTATTTTTCCCTATACATGCCATGTATTTTTGCCCGCTTAATTGTAACCCGCATAGGAGCAAAAATCTCATAATTGTACCCCTAAGTCATCTAAAAATACCCACATAAATGCAATTTGTTTGCAAACAAACTTTATTACTGCTTACGTTTACAAAAGATTGTTTATTAAAAGATACATTCTTAACGATGAAATCTCGAGACAAAAGTCAGCAAATTTACTTTAAATATAAACACATTATACAATTAACGTTCGACTTTATAAGGTGTTTTTATTAACGGATATTAGGATGTATTTTGAAAATTATAATTTGACAACGGATCCAATTGAAGAAATAGAGAACCAAATATTATCACCAAATAAAAGTTCCATTCAAAAGGAAATTTCTGATTAAAAAAAAATAGTAATATTAAAATACATTGTTTTCCATTAATCTGTACTACTGATTTATTTATGTTTGTTTTTCTTTATTTTTCTAAAATATAGTTTTAATGTGCATATGTAGTATATATCTTGATTCACGCGAACCGAGTTTAATTGCAAAATTATTGCCTCTAAGTGGGTCCCCGCATAAAAGCAAAATTGTTGCATTTAAGCGGGCCCCGCATAATTGAGAAACTCTGATAAATGCAACGAAATCTCGTGTCCCGTCAAGTTGCATTTAAGCGGGTCCGACTGTAATTGTTTAAGGACCGGGAACTCTAAATATATACCCAATTATAAGAAATTAGCTGAAAATATGGAAACCCAAGTTTCAATCTGAATTATACGTATCATTATGTATGACACCAACAAAATAAAGTTTAAAAAATCTGTTTTTTTATGCTATCTATACTTATCATTATTTTCTCGGAACTTATCTATGATTGCAGCGTCTCCAATCTTATAATTATTGGAAATGGATGAAAATATGGAAAAATGAAGATCATACAAACACAGATTACATTACTAATAATACATTACTAATAATAGAAACTCATCGGTGTACAAGTCGATAATAGTACAGAGTAGAAACGAACAAGGTATAGCCTTAAGGACAAACAGGTTGCCGACCCCTGTTCTAAACATTTATGAATTTCGTTTCAAAATTGGACAAAGACTTGGATTTAGACGTTGAATATGTCGACTCGACAACTAAATGTATATCGTTCGATATGATACGCAACTATAAAAGCAATCCTGAAACAACCATATTGGAATCGATGGAGCCCACAATGTGGCATGGCTTTCAATTGTATTCTCAATTGAACGATGAAGATGCAATTTTCTGGGCGCGCCCCGTCATAAACGACACCGACTTAAATAGAATCCATTATTGTTTGAGTTGTCTCGTGAAAACGCTAATGTTTGAATCGGGATTCATTTATGATAAATCAAGTAAAATCGCCAATTTGGACTTATTCTACTTGTGCCTAATAAATAAATCACGACCAGTTGAGAATTTGTCCAGCAATGATGTTAAGGCGAAAGTACCCGCAGCCGCTCGGAGTGTATATAATAGTTTATATAAAAAATACTTTTGAATATCTTTGTGGTTACAAAAATTGGAGATACGATCGACATGGCATTTGGTTATATGAGTAATAATAAAAATTCTGATGTATGATTATCCGGAAAAAACGATTAGTTTTCGAGAAAATTGGAAAAGTCTTCTTCGGAGGTGTTTGAACAGCTTTTTCTCGAAAACTAATCGTTTTTTCCGGATAATCATACATCAGAATTTTTATTATTACTCATATAACCAAATGCCATATCGATCGTATCTCCAATTTTTGTAACAACAAAGATATTCAAAAGCATTTTTTACATTGTTATTATATCTATATATATATTACTGTGAATGTCCGACATTTGGTGAATGTTGACATAGGCGCTTGGTGTATGTCCGAAATATTTGCTAAATACCCTTATTTCTGAGTTAGGGCGGTTACTATGATGCGCAGAATATATTTCAGTTAGGTTATTTTTAATATAGATTTAGGTAATCTGCCTAATATTCCCCACTTTAACTACATTGGTTTCTAGAATCCCACTTTCTAGTTACACCATCAGGTATGCAATTTAGGAACTTCGAAGTCTTAATTTTGTATTGAAATAATGACCTGTGACGCGTGGCGATGCAGAATTTGAAATTGTTCATCGAAAGTCCGAATGTACAACAATGTAATGAAATATTTCGGACATTCACCAATGTCGGACTTTAACAGTAACATATACACTCCGAGCGGCTGCAGACAGTTTCGCCTTAAGATTTTTGCAACTCTGTATCTCCAATTTTTGTAACCACAAAGATATTCAAAAGTATTTTTTACATTGTTTTTATATCTATATGTTACTGTGAAAGTCCGAAATTTGATGAATGTCGACATTCACCGGTGAATGTCAACATTCACATAGGCGCTTGGTGTATGTCCGAAATATTTCATTACATTGTTTACATTCGGACCTTCACCGGTGTATGTCGACATTCACCATGCACTAATGGTGAATGTCGAACATGTCCGAGATTTATATTTTTTCTCCGTAATTCAGCCGCTATAAAACGTCACAAGGGTGACGTAACTTTTTCGCCTCTCTTTCTGAGAGGAGTGACCAAGGATTTAAATCCCATAGTATATTCTAAATGAGAAAAGAAAATAATAGTAAAAAAAAAATACCTAATTATGTGATTCAAATCTTATTTATTGCAACAACTTAAACTATTGTGACACTTTGAATTGCACAAGAGTCCTTTTATTTCAATATTGCTAATAAAACAAAGGATTTGGCGTGAGAGAGCCAGTCGCCTCTTTATCGGCTCCTCCCTTTCGGACTTCCACCAAAGCGTATCTGTGAATGTCGACATACACCGGTGAGGGTCCGAATGTAAAAAATGTAGCGAAATATTTCGGACATACACCTAGCGACATTCACCGGTGAATGTCGATATTCACCAATTTCGGACTTTTACAGTAACATATATATACACTCCGAGCGGCTGCAGGAACTTTCGCCTTAAAGCAAACATTTTGGGATATATGATTGATGTAATTGTTCGTACCCGTGTAAATCAAGCTTGGCAGCGCGGCCCCTCAAGTATCGGACATACAAAAAAAAAATTCGATAACGTCAATATTTTCGTAGCCCTATGTCAATCGCAGATGACAAAGGATCGAGTCAATTATCTGTTGCACATTCTATCAAAATCGCTCAAGATGAGCGGCATTAAGAATTTTTCATATGAGCAATCAGAAACCACGATCAGTCAGATACATAACATGCAATATTATGTATTTAATACAAAGTTTTTGACGTCATTGGCAGTTTTACAGGGGTTCGCCAATATCCGGAATCCGTATTAGGAAGCTAATTTGCACGACGGATCGATATTCATGGAACTATTAACAGAATTGAAATTGGATTGATTGAATAAACATTTATAGGTCCACACAGTTAAATAATTGCCCAGCAAAATGTTTTTTCTTAATACTAACAGTTGAAAGTTGACTTTACTTCACTAACATCTTAATGGTAAAGTGACACTTTTCTTCACTAGTGAAGAAAAGTGACTTTTCTTCACTATTGACTTTTAGTTTCTATTAGGGGTACTAAAAATGATGTTCAACAAGTTTTTTTGTGGGACAAAATCGACGCAATTCTTTTTTTCTCAATATCACACATTTTTAGCAATTCAAAAATACACCGATTAAATTTTGGAATATAAGAAAAAAAAATAAACAAAAAACTGAGAATTAAAATGCCTCTATCTTCAATTAAATTATATATTAATTATTCCCAGTGATTCAATTTAAATTAATTTCGGTTAATTTAAATTTAAATTTCGATTAAAAACAATTGCGTCTATTATACCACAGATCGTCTAAAACCCCAACTTTACACGGCCACTGTCTCGGTCTGACTGTGCTGTTCGATGCTGTTTGAGGTCAAAAAAAAATAACAATAATAACAATGGCCTTCTCGAATTGTCGAGTATGTCAAAAATGTAAACAAATGTTTCTATTTTTATATATAATAAAATTCTAGATTCAATATATACAGAATGTCTCGTAAGTAATGAACCAGCTTGCAGAGTCTGATATGAAATTAAATCCTGATTCGAAATGTCTTTTATAATTTACTATTAATTAAATTCAATAACCATTCAGGTGCGTGCTGTAGCAGAGAAAAAATTGAAAACACAAGCGCGTGAGGTAATCCATTTCTTACGAGACAGCCTGTATATATAAATAATATATTAAAAAATTACATTAAATCAGAGGTCGTTAGTATTAAGAAAAATGTTGTACTTTACACGGTGGGAAGTGTCTTTTCACACTATCCGCTTTTGTGAAAAGTGTCACTTTCCCACCCTGTAAAGTAAATAACTATTGCTACTTTTTATAATCGCCAAAGTTGCATACGACATTTTGTCGTTTCATAGTTGATAGGATTGCATCGCATCAAACATTGAAATATCTCGATTTTTGAGCCACATTTACAAAAAGTACAACAATTTATGTGGATTTGCGATAA
Source organism: Epicauta chinensis (assembly GCA_021725515.1). NCBI lineage: Eukaryota > Metazoa > Arthropoda > Insecta > Coleoptera > Meloidae > Epicauta > Epicauta chinensis. The sequence goes on from JAEDXX010000691.1 coordinate 10,732, forward strand.
TTTGAGTGATTGATTCATTCAGGAGGTCGTCTTTAGTTAAAGAGGGCAATTTAAAATCGGACATATGTGAAATTTCGTTAGGACTGATATTACTCAGATGGTTCTTGTCTTTCGTTTCGATGGGTATTACCGACTTGAATAATGGAATTCCGTTTAGACTTTTCCATTGAAATTTATGGTGTGAAATTTTGCTGTTGTTCGTCTTAATAAGTTTGCCGTAACAATGATTGATATTGTTGGTCCCTACATTAGAATTTTTGTTTTTTATATCAATATCTCATTATTGGGATCTTTGAAGACCAGACAAACGTACTTTTCAGTGATTCCAATTGCTGCAGCCGTCAAATTCGCTTTCTATATACGATTTCCCAAATCCAAATCGTTTTTTTAATATAACTGCTATCGTTGTTTTTCGAAATCGGCTGGACAATTTTGACTGTGGGAAACCGAGAGTTAGAAATTCCAAACGTTGTAGATACGATGGCGGCAATCTAAAATTGGAAATTTTCGCAGCTATAAAATCGATAATTTTAGTTTTTGGACCAATCAACACGTCCAAAATCATATATTCACTCTTAGCGAGCCTGGTATTTAATATAACACCAACAGTAAAGTCTTTTTCGATGTTTATCGGTGGTATAATAAAATGATTATCAACATCTGTGAGATCATCTTTGTCCATGCGATATAGATTGTTGAAGAAATTATCAACAGTCTTGGCATATTCAATTAATATGTTGCCAGAGGACAGTTAACTCGAACTTTTGCTTTTTTTTGTCGTAGATACGTAGATACAAGATACGTTTCAAAAAAAAATACTGAACCAGTTTTAATATAAGATACACCTGTCTATAAACATGTTTACGTCATTTTGGAATGTTGAAATCGAAGAAACAGGTTACGAACAAGGTTATCTGTATTACCAAACCAACATACCTACATACATATTAAAATATGCTAACAAACATTTATACAATTTAATTCATTTTAATACATTATGGGATACAAAACATGCAAGCACATTAATTATCCATGATACATAAACTCAAACCGAATACAACAATTATATTTTACGTTTACATAGTGGTTTATGGTCTAACTTTCTTTTTTTCCGTTTAGAAGTAGTCGTACACAGTTTAATGATTGTCGATTCATCGTTTACCACAGCTCTAGCACCATCTTTTAATATTGAATCACCACATTTTTCAGTTTTTTGCAAGTTCCTGGTGGGACTTAATAGAATAGTTTCAATAATAATTGGACGACCCAACTTGTCAATCGGTATTTGGTCCAATTCTACTCTAACATCATCTAATAATTCAACTCGTTGGTCAGTATTACCAAAGACTTGCAATTCAATTAAACACGATGTGTTATTATTGTCGGCTTCATTAATTATTTCGTCTACTTTTGTATTTTGATCAGCATTTTTGAAATTGTTTGTTATATCGTTCTTGGTTGATTCTGAAGTCACTGCAAATTCACTAATTTCAGTATATCTGTTTAAGGAATTGATTATTTCAATTGATTATTATCAAATTCAAATTTCTATAGTTGAGCATAAGCGATAATATTTGTTGAAATTATTTCTGATATAATAAATGGTAAGTTCAAAACTATTGAAAGAAAAAAATTACAAAAAAATATGCAGTTGGCTATATATACTTAATTATAGAATGGGTCATTCCATGTGAAATCGTCTGATTGGAAAAGCGGTCTAATCTTAGATTTTGCTGTAACTTTGAGGGACTGTTCTTTGGGATCCCATAGAACGAAATTATGCACATATAATTTTTATAAGCGTCCGTGACGGCCTATTCGAATTAAGACTTTTCAGAAATGTCATTCTTAGGTTTTATCAATTTTAGCTGTAAAAATTTTCCTAATTAATAGTTCAGTCGCCAGAGAAATAAAATGAGATTTGTTTACGACTTCCAAAAAAGATAACCCAAATTAAACTTTTTTTTAATGCATAATCATTTTCACAAAAATAAAATCGCGGAATTCAATTGTTTAAGATAGCAATAGCAACGAGACTATAGAAAGTAAAAAGAAAATGTTGCATAGGGCTGCATATGCAGCCCTATGCAACAAGATATCTTATTGCTGTTGAACCTATAGGAATCCATCCGCTGAAAATCACGTGCACATCACCCCGTTTGGCTACTCTGTCGGTTGAGCGGTTCTAGTATAGTGTCAATTACCTCATATCTATCCAATATGTTTCATAGAATTAGTATTGAGAATTGCAATTTCAAGAGATGGCTGATTGGGCGTTTCGTTGTTTGATTTTCTACACCACTTTCTTGGCTTTAATTCATCTCTACAAAGTATAATCCTTATATCACAAAAACGTTTGTATGAGAGTGGTGGTAAGAAACCTTGCATTGCTCGAGTTAAAAATAACTTCACGATGGTATTATTCTCGTATCAAATTCAGTCCCAGTATCCATTGTAGGTAATTGGTTTCCTAAAATTGTATTGTTTTCGAGACCTTATATGACGTTTTGGCATTTCCAAAATAGCTCGAACGAAAATCGTGTAGGTCAATTGAAGTACAGACGTTGTAGTCTAATTTCTTTAGGTACTTTTCCATTTCAATTCATAAACAAACGAGATATTTGAGGATTCACACTTGACCAGAACACGCGGTATAGGTTCATATTCAGACTGATCATCGATTGGATATGCGGCAACAGATTATTATTAAATCTTTCTTTTATGACTCTATCGATTTCCTGCGCTATTATAAGACTGGCATTTGTAAAATTCCCTTGTGCATATTTAATTGGATATAAAGCGTACGATATAATGTGAAATTCATACAATGGCAATTGCACATAAGCTTATTGTATAAAATTAATATTCGAAAAATTGACCAAACTATTTACATTATTTTGGATATGCAACGCTAGTATCTATACGAATTTATTCGTATACTTTTTCCAAATAGCAATATAGTGGCACGAATTTATTTAGAGAACACATTTTTACGTCAAAAAAAATACAACGTTGCATTCTTGGTTGCCGGCGGCAACATTTCATAGTGTTAACGTCAGGGCCGGCCCGAGCTTTTCTGGCGCTCCAGACAAGTTTATTTTCGGCGCCCCTCTCTGGAAATTAATAATGATCGAGTGCACTACTTTTATTTCGGAACCGAATTCTTTGATATCTTCGTTAATTACTTTTCTACTTGTTATAA
>JAEDXX010000692.1:0-13923 GCA_021725515.1 Epicauta chinensis
ATGATTGTAGAATGATGGTACTTTTTCTGTAATCTTGCCGGTCATGTGAACCACAACTCACCAAAGTTTCATCGCATTCGGATTAGTGGTTTACGAATGCATAAAGGACAAACATACATACATACAAACATTCATTTTTATATATTAAGATTACTGATCACTCATCTGTAATTCATTTTCTTTTACTATTTAATAATAAATTATCTATCTAGATACTTTTACAAAAATACTTGTATCTGTATCTAGAATATCTAGATACAGATATTATATACAGATACATTAATAGATATACTTAATTTTTTTTTGTATCTGTATCTGTATCTAGATATATTTTCAAAGTATCTATTGCAGCACTGCATCTAACATATTAAAGGCTGTCCTACACCAACTGACAATTAGATGTCCTTGACGCCCGAAATTTTTTGATCGCAACTGTATATAATTTGACGCCATTAATTAATTTATACAAAAATCATTAATCGCGGTAGGCCAGGAAATTTTAGTTTCGTTCCAGAGAGCGCTGTACATCGATCAATGATACCAACTTTAGACCCTAGTGTTTATTTTACACAGTTGGCAGAACTGACAGATAGAGTAGCAGAGACGCTATGGCAACGGTTTCTCCTCACGGGGCATCGCATTTTCGTTACGCTTTGAAAAAATTTACTACCCTACTTCAAAAACATTTTTCAAAATGTATTAACTGTGATATTTCACGAACGACTGAATCGATTTTGATGTTTCAAGCGGCGGTCGACGCAACTTTTTGAGATCTGCAGATATTATAAGCAGTCCAATATTGATTGGTTGGAAGACCTCGAAGTTATTTTAAAAAAACGTGTTTTGCAACATCTGTTGACTACGATATCTCAAGAACGAAGGAATCGATTTTGATGTTTCAAACGGCATTCGATGTCATTTTCCAAGGTCAAGAGTTGTGTAGATTATGGAATCGATTGGTATAGCAGCTAAAAAGTTATTTTGACCCGCAGGGGGTTACACATTTTCGTTTCATAGGGAATAGTATATTACGATATAAGTGCGGAAAGCGAATCTTTTCGGAACGAGCGGAGCTGCATACGAGTTTCGAAAAGATGATTTCGCACGAATATTATAGGCTATTTTTCTAAAATCGTGTGTAAACACAAGCAATTTGTTGATTTTATATTTAATTTTAATTAAATAAATTATATGTATTTATTCATTGCAAGTTATATTGTCAAAATTGACAAATAATGATTATTATTGTCAAATATATTGCCGTATTTTTTGTTTTCTCAAGCGGGTGGAAAATGACCATTTTCCGCATTTATGCAGAAAATAAAAATTTCAGCCATACAGAATCATTTTTCCATGTTATTTAGTAAGGTTGCCGTAGCAACCGTGAAACCTACTGCAATCGGGCACTTTCGATAGCTCCATACATGCACGGAAATTGAACGTTTACACACGATCTAGAAAAAATACATTGAAAAATATTTACACCCAACCGCGACTAAAGAAGTTTCACTTCAAAAGCAAATAGGAAATCATTCACACAATCAATCACATTTTAATTCGTAAATGTTTTTCGTGTCTTTTAACATGAATAATCTCGAAGATGAAAACAAATGTAGAAATTGCGAGTCACCACAACCACGTGACAAGAGCACCAGAAAGATCAGCAACATCAAGAGACAACTATTTCTAATCCATCGTAAGACAACTTCTAATAAACCATCCAATAAAAGGAATTTGTGGCTAGCTGGATGTCTCGAGATTAAATCATCTGCAATGAAAAAATAAAATACAATTCGTTGGATCGAATGATCTAAAGAAATATTATTAATTTTAAAAAGAATGGTGAGAAGAGCACATTACACCTAGTGTGGAGCATTTCTACAAATGTGCGTGCAACTTCTGTACAACTTTGTGTATCTCCATAAATGGATACACATTCCGAAAATTAAATAAAAGAAAATTTAGTTTTTTGGTATCATTCGGAAGTGTTCCCCAATGTTTTAAGGTATAACTTTCCAATAATGTTCCCAAACAATTAGACGACTAAAACTGAGTAGGAGCTGGGATAATTTTTTTACCGATTTTTGTCAAAAATTTCACATAAGTGTCGAAATAAAGTAACCCATATTTTTAAAGAATCTAAACGAAAATGGTAATCAAAAGAAGCAGGGATTTCTGTCGCAAGTGCTACAGGTTTTATTTTATAAAATCCATAAGATTTTCAATGACATTGACATTTTGAAATTGGCTGAATTTTTCAATTAAAAAGAGTTATCAACGATGAATGAGTGTTGTAATATTAATCGTTTTATCGCTTGAAGCATATTCAGTCAGTTTCAAAATAAAAAGTATTGATATAGAAAATTGTCGTACTTTCAGTTAGCTTCTTCGATAAATAAAATTGAGAGGGCTTGTTGTACTTATGGATTACATAAGTTTGTGCACCTGATATACTTAAATAAATGTGACATAATTTAAAAAGGACTCATTCGAATATACCAAAATCGGCGAAGGTTCCATACGAATTTTCAATTACAGTATCACATTGATTTTGTGCATACAATGGTAGTCTCTTAACCCCTTAACGCACAAGTTTTTTGCGTGCCCATTTAGCGAGCTCGAATTAACTCGAGCGTGCGCGTTAAGTGGTTAACACCTTTTTTGTTGTTTTGAACATCTGAGAAGTGTTTCAAAACCGAGCAAACGTTGAAAAACCATCCAGTAGCACAGCCAAATAGTTGAAAAACAAAATCGCCTGGTCAATTTCAGAGGAAAATAAAAAGCACAGGAATAGCACCTTTATAAGGAAAACCTTGTTCCACAAGTCAAGGGCTGGAACTATCCCAGTGACGCGTTTATTTCGAATTGATAAGATTAAAGATAAGAAGAAATTATGATTTTATTTCTTGGTATTTAAAATGTGTTGGCGGCGTGTGTCACAATCAGACAATTGTTTTTGTTCAGAGTATAAGCTAATGATAAAAATCACTGTTATTCTTCTAGGAGAACAATGTTCAATTATTATTATGTAATGGATTATAATTTGCTAATGAGCTCCTGCAAATTGTCTCCAGTCTATTATTAGGCACGTATGCAAATCGGTGAAGGACAGGAAATGCGATTTCCTATAAAATCCTGTTTACTATAAACGAGAAATTAGTCCTATTATATTAATATTAAGATGAGATTTTTAGCATTTTTGTGTTGTCTCTTATCAACTGCATTTGCTGTAGGTATTTTGAGAGCTTTATTTTTTTGTTATGCGTCGCGGTTACAGGTCGACGAGGGTTTTGCACAAGAAATGAAGGCAATTTTCATAAAAAATCTCAACAAGTGTGCAACAGAAGCGAATGCAAGTCCTGGTAGGTTTCTCTAAATTTTCGATAGGTATTTTTCTAATTTGAATAATCACAAAGACGATGTGACTAGTTTGGATCAACTTACAATCCCTAAATCTCATGAGGGTAAATGTGTCATTTATTGTATGCATAAAATCTATAAAATCGTAAGTATTAATCCTATGTTTGCACGATTGAAAATTACTGGATGTTTCAGCAAAATGATGCTCGTCAAACGGATCCAGTTGATGGTCGGAAATTTGTCGAAACATTCAAAGAAGTAAATGTTGATCTTTACCAGAAGATGTCGACTGTATTTAATATATGTATGGATGGTAAGAATTGTTTCATATGCGCTCCTTCTAGCTTAGAGTCATCTTAAAGTATGTTCATGCCGAAGATACGAAGATACTACTGATTACATCGTCGTCTAGATACCAGGAGGCGTCTGCGACAATAACGTACACTAAACGTAACACATAATTGAAAACTCTTGCCGGAAGGTATACCTGTAGATATGATTAATTCTAACTCAGTATTTTCGGGGGATTTCAGTACCAAACGATGCTGATCCGTGTGTTACTGCTGCGAATTTTGCAGAGTGTATAATAAACCAAGTTGGAAAATTATCATAAGGTTACAGTTCTAATATGCTAATTAGTGTATTTCCTGCAAATAAAAAATTATAAAGCACGTTTTAGTTCTTTTTCCAATCTTAGCGACATTTATAGTCATCCTTAATAGAGTTGTCACAATTTGAGAAGTCATACAAATCTGGCCGTGGAATTTTACCAGCGGCGTATCATTTTCACTCCGTAATGGAGGGGGGGCATTATTCGTCTTTGAGGACTATAATGTTTTCTTGGCTCTGGGAACTGCTTAGCTGGGAAATGCAGAAAAACCACAATTAAACGAACACTTCGGACGGAAGTCACAAAACAGAATAATGGACGCCTCTGTCTAGACTTTCCTTCCCTTAAATTCGAAAGTAGTCTTGTCTGCACCTATTTTCACATTCTGTGCAACATTATTAGTGTGTTCTTCTCAAATTGTGACAACTCTATTTATTTATATCATGTTTAAGTGATCGAAACCTTTTTGCAAAAACACGCAATTTCTCGGGCAATCTTTGAACGGTGGCGTCGCAATAAATCTAGTTCTCTGTGCATTTTTCTTTAAAGTCAACATTTTTTTAACAAAAAATGCATGTTGCTTAAATGGTTAAAATGTGTTGATCACACGCTGCCATTTTTAGATCTTTAACAATTGCCTTACGCTACAGAATTAAAGGAAACAAAAAGAGTCGTGTTAATTTGTTCAAAAAATTTGCCTATAAACAGTACAAGGATTTTAAGGATTTTGCGTCCTACTCTTAATAGTGAAAGAGAGACGGATAGCTGAAGAGAATCAGAGAGATGGAGAGAGACAGACAACAGGAGAAAATCAAAGAAAAGTGAAAAGACGGGCAGTAGGAGTGAAAAAGAGTTGGGCAAAATTAGAGAAAAAGAGAGTAGGAGAGGGACGGAGAGGAGAAGCAAACAAACGAACAAAAGACAAAACGAGAAAAGTAGTGAAGGAGAGAAGGAGATGCAGAGGGATTAAGTAGATTAACACTTACCAAGTTTTCTAAAGTACTTATTTACCGCTGTAAATTACTCATAAGCAGAGAACTGATTTCTCACCAGATCTGGTGCAGTGATGTCTCCGATTCGAACTAACAAAGAGCCAAGCGTAAACAGGATGTAGTTCACTACGAATATCGCTGACAAGTTTCAACGATAGTGGCCAAACGATGAACAAACCTTTCATCAAAATGACGTCGCTTTCTCGCAAAGAAAATTTAGGTGGCTCATTGATATAAGACATGCGTCCCAAACAAAGGCCGCTTCATGGACGGAACATGTAGGACAAGAAATAAACTTATAAACAGATTAATTTTACTAATAATTAACAAATTATTATCGAAATAATTTATTAACATTAATATTGAATTAACATTAATAAATATGAATGTTTCTGTTAATATTGTTTGAAAAATAACATGGAAAACAAAAGTTTTAGATTAATAATATTAGACACCCATTAAAATATTGAAAAATTTATGGAAAATTAAAAAAAAATGGATCATTTAATTGATTAATCTTAATTAATTTTTAAGATTCATTGTTTAAAACATTGCAACGTGTAATTATAAGAACTCATTTGTAGAAAGTAAAAGACAGCACTAGCAGAGGAATGGCGAATAGTCTCCAAAACAAATAAAAGTTTCCAGACAATTTGAATTGTTATTTTGAACAAGTTCTGGGAAATTTATTTCTCTTTCTGTATGATTCGGAAATAAGTATAATCGTTACCCCCAGTATACCACCCCTTATGGTAGGGTGGGTGGAGTTGCATTGTTGCGGTCAGTGGCGTAACAAGTACTACATTGATGTAGTACTTGTTACATAAAACGCTGCATAAAACGGTAGTCTCTTAGCACCTCTTTTGTTGTCTTAAACATTTGGGGAGTGTTTCAAAACCGACCAAACGTTGAAAAACCATCCAATAGCTCAACCAAAGAGTTGCAAAACAAGATAGTCTGGACGATTTCAGAGGACAATAAAAAAGCACAATAAAACCTTTGTAGGGAAAAGTTTGTTCTATAAGTCAAGGGCTTGTTTCAAATTGTTAAGATTAAAGACAAGAACAAATTATGATTTTATTTCTGTTTAATTAAAATGTGTTGGCAGCGTGACTCAGACAATTGTTTTTGGTCAAAGAATAGTTACAATGCAGGCTAATGATAAAAATTGCAAGAAAAACGGTAATAATCAGGATTTTACTCCAATCACTGTCACACTTATAGGAAAAAATAATCAATTATTATTATGTAATGTATTATAAAATGCGGGTATTTTTAGACACATATTCAAATTGGTGAAGGACAGGAAATGCGATTTACTATAAAATCCTGCTTACTCTCAACGAGACATTAGTCCGATTATATTTATATTAACATGGAATTTGTAGTATTTTTGTGCTGTCTCTTATCAACTGCATTTGCAGTAAGTATTTTGAGTGCTTTGCTTTTGTTCTTATGCGTCACGATTACAGGCCGACAAGGGTCTTGCACAAGAAATGGAGGCAACTTTCATAAAAAATCTCAAGAACTGTGTAACAGAAATGAATCCAAGTGCTGGTAGGTTTCTGTAAATTTTCGATAGGTATTTTTCTAATTTGAATAATTACAAAGACGATGCGGCCCGTTTAATGCAACTTACAATCCCTAAATCCCATGAGGGTAAATGTGTCATTTATTGTATGCATAAAATCTATAAAATCGTAAGTATTAATCCTGTGGGTACAGACACAACAAACGCCTATTATTGGAAGCGCCAGTAGCTGCCAATAATGAATAATGAATGTATTCAAATGGACTACAATATAGAACAGGGGTCTCCAAACTATGGCCCGCGGGCCAAATCCGGCCCGCCACTGTCATAAATCCGGCCCGCGACAGCTTAAGACTAGTGTCATCAATCTGGCCCACGACAGCCAATTGTTTGTTGTTACTATTGCTGTGATAAGTTGAATGGAAGAGAATGAAAACACAGAATGATAATTACTCGGTTTTATTTACTTGCAAGGTATAACTTTACAACAGAAATTATGACGCAAAAAACTCAACCTAAGTATTTTAAGCTTAAGCATATTAATAACTAACAAATAATTAAATTGAAATTAATCCCACTAATAAAACAAAAAAAAAACACTAATGAGATTTATGTAATTGTGATTTTCCATCGACAATTGTTTGTAGTTGTGGATTAATTTTACTTGTACCTACCAATTATTAAAAGAGATTTAAGATGCTCATCGGTTAATTTAGATCTGTAAACATTTTTTGTGTACTTCATCTTGGAAAACGTTTTCTCACACAAGTACGTAGTACCAAAAACAGAAAACAACCCACGAGCAAATTTATGCAAATTATCAAATTGTGCCAGTGGAAGACTCTTATAAAATTCCAACAAAGATGAATTTTGATATTTGTTCTTAAACATATCACTGCACTGTAAATCAATAATTTCCATTTGGACTTCCGGAGCCAGGGTTTCAATGTCAGAATCAAAAGGATTTTGAAAAAGCTTAATTTCATTCACAATGACATCAAAATCTGAGAAACGAGTATCGAAATTTATCTTTAAAGCACTCAAAGTTTCGACTGCAATAAAAGCCTATGTATGCTTAGGTGGGCAGAAAAGTTAAAATTGTTATGGCTCTTGCAACATACCGAAAAAAATATTATGGCCCCAAGGCTTCAAAGTTTGGAGACCCCTAATATAGAACATAGTGGCCGCTTGTTGCCGACCAGCGAGATGGCAACAAAATGCGAACACAACAAAAGCTTACGTCGGAGACTTCATCCATCGCATTTTCAAAAACTTGAATACAGGGCCGGACTACAAAAATTAGAATACGTATTTTTAGGCTCTTTGACTCCCATATTGAATGATCGCATGTGTCCAGTGGCGTCCAATTTTGGTGTCACTAAAAAATATAGGAATACATCAATTTATTGAACTTGAAGTGAAAATATTACTATTGATTTATTATAAGGATAAGTACGGCTCTGTATCTATTCCGATTAACTAGACATAACAAAAACAATCTGTTACGTGGTGGGGTAAGTAGAAACTTTATGAGAAAAAAATTATGTGACGACAACAACATTCTTTAAGTTATAAACAGCAGAGTTTAGCAGTGTTGCAGATCAAAATACTTCTAAACAATTCTATACAATTGAACATAAACTATATTCAATTATATATAACTATATATAATTGTATACAGTTATATATAATCTCATTGTATATTTTAGAAGTTTTATATATAAATATATACCTATTAGTTCAATTAATTATTATTTTTTTAATTTAAATGGTTGAAAATTCCAGTGATAGAAACAAAGCAAGCAATTTTACGAGTGTTTTGTTAGGTTTTTAAACTCTAATGCGATTCTTTGTCTTATTTGTCATTTACCATTGTCTTTTCAACAATAAGAAAAACAATTCGACAGTGGGATTATAGCCACGACGGAAAAAAGCATTCGAAACAAAAACATTTCTACTTTTGGGTAGCCGAAATGTTTACTTACAATTAGCTGAAAATACTAGGGGTGTGCGAATAATTCGAAGATCTTCGAATTATTCGAAAATCTCAAATTATTCGAAATTTCGAATTATTCGTGAGTTTTCAAATTAAAAATTCACGAATTATTTAAATATTTCGAATTATTCGAAAAATTCACGAATTATTCGAATATTTCGAATTATTCGATTCGAACTTCGAATCGAATAATACTATTCGATTCGATTCGATTCGAACGCTATTCGCACACCCCTAGAAAATACTCAAAGGACGATATTAAAGATCGACTAAAAGAATGCTAATAAATACGAAAAGTCTTTCTCCATACATCATTAATCAAGTGGAAAATCAATGTGAAAAAAAGTGCGTATTATGCAGGAGATTTTACGGTTTATCGCTTCAATTGATTAGTCATTTAAACGTAATTAAACTTCTACACAAGAATAGTGATCGATGAGTAATGCAGATTGTTTATGAGCTGAACAGTTTTCTAACATAAGTCATTTGCAGACAACAGATTTACTAAGTCTGCTTTAATAACTAATATCGAAAATATTGTTTCAAACAAGATATTAAGAAAGGAGAAGGAAACTAAAATGCTTACTCTCCAAGGTTGCATTAATATGGCATTTGTAAAAGCGCAATCAAGTATGTGAAAATAGTTGATATAATTCGGAATAGTGTAGTTTTATCAATATCAAAAAAATTCGCTGCATTAATTTTGCAACGATATTTCATACAAATCTTCCCCAACATTTGTAATTCATTACGGTACACGTCTTTAGTCATACGTGCCCGAACTCTATAACAATGCTCTTCAAGTTTCCAACTCTCTTTATTCAGTGATTCACTGGCGAGAATAATCCAAACGAATAATACCTGAAAATATTACTTCAAATTATTTAAAACTGGAATAATACATTAAAATATGTCATATTTACAATATTAAGATTTAATGTTTTGTGGAAAAGTAATGCACTCATCAACCTCATATCGTTTATAATTGCAAACTCTGCATATCGACACAGTACATAAAATTGTTTTAATGTTATGCCGATTATATCGAGAATTAGAAAAACCTGTGTCCATCCGAAAATTTGATTGAAACACTCTATGGATTCATCTAATAATTTCAAAATATTCTCAAATCTTCTGATAATCACAACGAACTCAAATTTGTTTAAATTACGTTTGAGATGGTATCTTAAATTGCGATAACGTAATTTAAACACTATTATTAAAATAATAATTGATACATTGGTTGCTAGTTTCCAATAGTAAAAAATCTCCACCATTATTTCAATCGATTGTATAAATGATAATCTCATAAATAAATAAATCTTGATAAAAAAGCAAATATCGAATAATAATACTGCAAGAAACCCAAATATCAATTGCAAATATACATTCTTGAAAATATTTGTTTGTTTCCGATTCTGATTGCATAGATATTCGTCAATTTGTTGTAAATTGTTTGTCATAATTGTCCAAGAATCTTGTGCAAAGAAACTTGATCTTAAAACTGAATAAATAACAAGCAATATTGCTAATAAACCATTCATAGCATAAAATAAGTTCCAAATAGTTGGGTGTACAATATAGTTTACAATTTCTGTTGCATAAATGGAACCGAATAAGACACTACATACGATTGTAATCGACCAAATTCTATCACGTATCGGATGAACGATTTGTCTGCTTTCGAAATTATACGAAGGCACTATTGCTAAGAGATTCCCAAATTTGTATGCAAGTTTCATGAAACGTATATCATGTTTTGATAATAAGTAACTCATTATTTATTCCATAAACTCGACTGTATTGAAGCTATTTCAGTAATAAAATTGTAACTTCCAAACGAACTTTCCAGGTCGTATGCAACATATGATTGATGAAGTTTATTTGCAAGTTAAGTAATTGTTTTCATGGTTTTTGATTTTTTAACGCATCAATCATTCCGCCTATGTAGTTTTCATTAATGAATCCCATCAAATCAGTATTTGATTTGTTCTATTTCAATAATCTAATAGAAAAATGTAATTTAATTGAAATATGTACGAGGGTAAGGTGAAAAGTTCTCGGCCTGATCAACAGGTAGCATTCCAATTGGTGAAAGTTGGTTCGTATGACAAGCTTCAACTTGTTCGCTCAAGTAATTTGTGTAAATGAGTCTTTGTAGTACACGTTTTGCAAACCCTTCAGTTAGACTGTAGAATACTGAGAACATTAAAAAAAGACACCAACACGCCACCAGTCGAGCTACTCCACGTATTGAACCAAAAAACAAGTTGATTGTACCGATTGAAATTAAAAAGGTAGTTGCCCAGAAAAAAAAGCAACATTAATCTGGCAAAGCAGAACCACATACAGCCGGTTAAGTAATAAATTGAAATCAGGAATAACTTTTTTGAAAATTATGAGAGCAAATTGCAGGGTCGGCCCAAGTTTTTCTGGTGCTTCTTTCGGGAAAAAGTGCAAAAAAAAAATTAGTAATTATCCGTCAGAGTTGAAACTGTTGTATCTGTGCTTCCTCTCGAAGTTGTTCGGTTTGTTGTAGCCTCAGATTGGCAAACTACATATCTACAGAAGAAAATTCTGTTTGATGACCATCGCGGATACGATTCAATAACAGATGTTTCACCACAAAACAGTACTCTAGATGCACATATCCAAGCTAGATTGTAGAAAGAAACTATTAAAAGAACTACCGAAAAAAGGATAATTAATTATTTTGTTAGTTAAAGTGATGTATTTATGCAATTTAGAAACAATCACTGGTGTACTAAAAAAACTGAAATAATTATGTTACCAAAACCAGAAAATTGCCGATCTAACTTGTGTAATATCAAAAGTATTGAAAAATATTTAAAAGAATAAAGCAAAATCTTAATCCCACGACTGGATCAATCAAATCTTGGAGAACAAATGATACTGAATGGTTGTCGATTGTTAAAAAATTTATAAAAAAAAATTAATGACCAAAAATGTTTATTATAATCAAGAGAAAAACAAAACGAATTTTTACAGTTTTTTCATCTTTTTTGAAATACTGCCACAATGTAAACGAAAAAATTTTGTATCACCAAATATTCGTTAAAAACTTAATGTTGTTCTGTACTACCATTAGTTTGTCCTTTTTTCCTTAATGTTTTTTGTAAAACATGTGCATCAGCTGGTTCGATTCGCTTATAGTAATGTTCTTTGGTTTCGACCACTTCAAATCCGAACTTTTTATAAAATTCTATGGCACCTTCATTGTTGACTTGAACATGACTGTTAATAATAATATTAATTAGATTTTGTATACAAGATATAAATTGGTTAATTTACAGAAATATACTATCGAAATTCCCATCTTGTTCTACGTAATATAAAACATGTTGTACCATTAATGTACCAATTCCAAGTCGACGATATGGATATAAACAACCCAATGTCATGATATATAAACGCCGACTTTTCTCTGATGTATCAATACGACAACATACAGCCCCAACAACAATATCATTATAATATGCTAATTTCGCTAATTCACCGGCTTCCAATACATCTTTATAGAATTTATCATTATAAGATACAGGAAAGACCACGCTGTTTAAACGCTTCAATTGTTTGATATTGTGTGGAGTTACATTACCAAGTTCAATATTTGCCCTATTAATTAATCAATAATTAACGGTGAATTAAACAATTAAAATCGTTTTAATTACCTTGTCATTTTTTCTGTAATTATTTTTAAAATAAAAATCTCGATAACACACAAATTTACAAAAAAACACTTGCAACGGCGGTGTATACGGTTACGGCTATTTTTTTGACAGTTGACATTCTCGAACAATTCGTTTATTAAAATAATTTTGTATTCAAAATAGAAGGACGACAACTATAATTCAATAAAATTTTGATAAAGTTTACGCTTCTGTTTGAGGAAAATCCATTTTGTTGACATCTTTGTTTAAATTGCCATAACTGTAGACACTTCCTTTATCCGCCAAAATTTTCTAGCAACCGACGATGCCGGATCTAACAGCTTTTCGGCGGATCTACCTATTTAATATAACTGTCACAAATTATGGTCCGTTCGATAATATTAGGTGTATTTTAGACCTCATCAACTACGTTTACGCGTAGTTTTTGATGTAGTAAATGTACTAAATGTGTGATGACCGCGGTTTACTAGTTATTATTATTATATCGGATAGATATCGGACAGAAATTATTGATTTTGATTGGTGATTATCATCTTATTATTATTGTTAATAAAAAATTAATAATTATAATGTTATAATTAAACTTTTCTTAATAAGTAAAATTTAATAAAATTTAATTCAAGGCTCCCGTAAAGGCGCTGATCTCAATAACTGCATAGAGTATCCCATGTATTGAAATTGGCGAAAATTAGCGCCACCAAATGACGGGTTAGGAACTAAGGAAAATGTAACGGCGCATGCGCATGTAAAAATACGGCTACTAGATGATTTATAAATTACATTTTTCCTGTCTAAAATTAATAATTTTAAATTATTCGCCAACGTGATTATAATCGCGCATGCGCACAATCGGTTTATTTAGTTCCCGGCCTCTCATTTGGAGCGTTGTAATATTAGCCACTTTTTTATTTTTACGCCATAAACAAAGATTATAGATATAAAGATGTGAAGGCTTCATAAGAGTGCTATGCTAAAAAACGACCCCGAAAATGGATATAGTGCACGCCTGACACATTAGGTGGCGCTCGAGTAGCGAAATAAATTTTGACATGTTTAAGCGCTAAATTTAAATTTTGATATTAACAAAATATAATATAATTAAACACATGTTTACAGAATTAAAGCAAAATTTATTGAATATATATTATAAATATAAATTTACTGGTTATTTGTGAAATTTCAAATGCCACATGTACAAATGAATGCTCCAAAATTTCCCCACTATACAGTATGTCCACGGATCGAGTTCCAAAGAGGAAAAACCTTTTTTATTTTGCGTTTTACAAGAAAAATGTATTCTTGACAAAAGTTTTTGCTTGTCCCGAAACGGCCAATTCAGTTTTAACCTTTTCAAATTTTCTTCTAGTTTCAGAGAAAAATCTAAAATTGTTCGTTTCAGTTGAAATTTTTTTTAAGTCCCAAAAAATAAATTTGCGTTGTCATGGTAATTGCCATTATTTATTTATTTTCATTAACCGTAATTGTTAAAAATGTCGTCCAAAAACCAACGCATTCACCTAATTTAGTGCTATGGCAAAGGTAATAAATAGATCCGCCGAGTTCTCGAAGAATTTAATCAAAACAATTTTTTTTTAATTGATTTTTAATTTGTTTTATAGTTGATTTTGATGTTAAAAGAAAAGAACAAAAAACGTTGAATTCGATTTATTAAAAAAGAAAACAAGATATACATAATACAAATATAAAATTTAAAAATTATTTGTCAACAGTATCTGTTTTCA
>JAEDXX010000693.1:0-13851 GCA_021725515.1 Epicauta chinensis
TATCTTTTGTTTTCTCTATCTATTTTTTCTCTACTTTTATTGTGTATATTTTCTTTTTTATATTATTTGTTATTTTGTATTTTTATTATTTGTTAATCTCTAGATCTATTTTATAGTATTTTATATTTTGTTATGTGTTATATTTTTAGCGTTTATCTGCTTCTTCTTCTTTTTTGTATTTTATGTTTTTGTTGTTGTGTACCTAGTTTGTCTTCTTTTTTTCTTTCTCTTGTTATCTCTCTCTTATAGTTTTCTTAGCTTCTTTGGAGGTGACATACTTTATAACTAAATTATTTTTTACATCGTACCCTCAATGATTTATTTATAAAATTGTTTTGAAAATTGAACGGTTGTTTCTGGGCAATTTCAATTTTCAAAACAATTTTATAAATAAATCATTGAGGTGACGGTGTAAAAAATAATTTAGTTATAAAGTATGTCACCTCCAAAGAAGCTAAAGACTTTTTTTTTTAATTTTATGTGCATAAATATTTGTATAATTTATAATTATGTATGTTGAAGCTCGGTCGGTAATCGAAACTGGTATCACGCCGCCTTAATTTCATAAACCATGAAGAAAGCTCAACTAAAACTAGCCACGCACAGCAGTGGGGAAACCCAATCACCGTTAGTTTGTCAGGGAACAATACGCAAAAAGCCGAAACTTTGATGAAATATTTCCTTACAAGAAAAATTATAAAAAACCCTGAAGATAACAAACCTCAGTAGATCTCAAGGAACTAGTCCAAGTATCCGCACAGAAACCAGTTTTAATTGCAGATCGGGGATCTGATAATTCCTGTGCTATAAAAGACGATAGCAACTACTACTGATTTGAATTTAAAACAAAAAGAATGAGAAGACATGTTGCGGATGCAGGTGACTTAACCGTTAACAGGAGGAGCAGGTGGTGTAACCGCTAACATAGAGTGGTGATGACAAGTAATATCTAATTAGTCGGCATCAATAATCAAGATGATTAATAGTTGCAAAAATTGGGGTTTACAAGTTAGAATAATTATAGGTATGTTACAATGTCGTGTAACAAATTGATCATGCAGGTGTTAGAGAGGTAGGTGGCTTAACCGGAGAGCTAGAACAAGTTTTGTAATGGTAAATGTTTAATAACAGCACCTGCACGATCTTCTTCAAGAAATATATAAGACCCTTTAGTGAAGTGACTAGTTACTCATATTATCATGTTTGATCAATTACTAAAGGGTGGGCAAATTTAAAGTTATGAAGTAAATTGGCTGTCAAATGATCCTTTGACATTTATTTATCAAAAAGTGGGGGAATTTTAACCACAGGACGCTACAATCTTGAACAAAGAATTTTAATTGTGAAAAGTTACTATCAAAATGGTGAAAATTTTACTGTATCACTTCGTAAAATTCGAGCAGCTTTTCCTCATAATCAGGCTCCGTCTGAGACCGCTGTGCGTAATTTAATCGCTAAATTCGAGGCTCACGGTACTGTTGCTGACAATAGACCAAAACAATACGTTCGTAGTGGCCGTAGTGATGCAAACATAGCCTCTGTACAGCACAGTGTTGAGAATGAGCCTGGAACATTGTGCATCACCAGAGGCACTTTGCGTAACATTTTTCATAAAGATCTTCGTCTTTACGCTTATAAAGTTCAACTCGTTCAAGAATTAAAGGCGGCCGAACGTTTGTGAATTGGCTGTTTGAAAAACTGAACGAAAACAACGCATTTTTCAACAAAATCGTCTTTAGTGATGAGGCGCATTTTCAATTAGGCGGTTATGTAAACAAACAAATCTTTTTTGAAAAATGAGCAAGGAATGAGCTACCAAACCATGATAACCGATTGTTTGTGGCCACAATTGGCTAATGTTGACAACAGTGACCTTTGGTTTCATCAAGACAGGGCCACACAATCACACAGTCGCGTAATTTGTCGATTTGACGATGTCAATTGGCCGCCTCGTTCTTTTGATTTAACGCCGCTGGATTATTTTCTCTGAGTTTACGTGAACAAACCACAAACAACTGACGGCTCTGAAGCTTTGTTGCAAAAGGTGGTTCAAAATTTTGTAAAAAGAGCAACGTCTGCCGACGTACTAGAGGTGGACAACATTTGCCAGACATCATATTCCATTATCAATTCCCATATTTTTACTTTACATTGGTATCAATAAAACTTAATTTGTCAAAAAAAAATGTATTTTTAAGCCAATTTACTTCCTAATCTCAAATTTGCCCACCCATTTTACAAAAATTGGTAAGTTCAGAAAATAAGTTAGTATATTTCTTTAACACAATTATTTCAGAAAATCAGATCATAGAAATTTCTATTATACTCAAAAAACACAAAAATAATTAATGTCAATTAATGTCAATAACTTTGTACGGGGCACACACTTTTTCGTCGTGTCCCAAAATCCAATAATTAATTTTAGTAATCTTAATAATTTTAATATTTTAATAATTAAAAATTTTAAATAATATGAATAGTTAGTAGATAGATATAGATAATAATTAGCATAAATTTAGTAATTAGTAATTAATATAAAACCACGTGGTTTAATAAGTCAACATTGTTTAATGATTTTGAAAATTAAATTAATAATTTAAATAATAAGGAAAGATGACGAGGAACGCATGATGATGAGGTAAGTCGAAACCGGTCGCCCGAAAACATAATAAAGTTCCTTGGATCGAACACAACAACATTATTTCATTTATACATATATATAACCAAGGATGGCAACACCATCGAATAAGAAAAATAATAGATCCGATCAAAAATGTGTTCTTTAAAAAAAGAAGTTGTAAAAAAATCTAAGGGAACCAAACTGGATCGAGTATCGTTTTCCTCGAATGTAATATCAATATTTTGTTTTTATCATTTGTTTCTTAAGCAATTTCTCACGAGAAAAATCACAAAACCGTGCACTTTTTTGGCGCAGCAGCACGTTCAGCTCAAGTACTACGGCGAAGAACCCGTAGCGAAAGGGTTAATTCGATCATTCTAACATGATGTTTTTACCGTCAAACATATAAAAATTGCACTCATTGCAAATTATGATAAAAGAATAATCACTTAAAATTGTACAGACACTAAACCATGAGGATTCATTCCAGACGTCAATTGAAATATTATCTAAAGAATTTATTTTTGATGTTGAAGGTGTCAGTCGTATATTGAGAAAAATATTCGTTCCAAATACTCCTAGAATTTCAATACTTACATGTAACCAGAGCAGAAATTGTAAAGGCTTTGTTAATTTCGAAAAAATAGAAGATAATTTTGTTTTATCGTTAATATTTTATGAGACTTTGACGACGACGTCGATGAAATTCTGTCGTTTTGAAAAAGTGACATTAAAATTCAAGACGTGCTTAACATAAGAGATCATAAACTACTAAAATTACATGGTGTTGCGTAGCTTCTTCCGTAAAAGATTAGAATAAGTGTGGGTATTACCGCGGATGTTTTTTATTACATTATAAACTACTAATACATAATTGTTTATAATTTCAAACAAATTCACCAATAAATTTTAGTTTTTTCAAAATACAATTAAGAAACGTGTTGATATGTAATTTAATTAATCAGTTTGTTGTAAATTATTAAAAACTGATTGATCGTTTTAAGAGAAAATATCATCGGTTTCTGTCAGTCAGTGTGCAAATGTAGGTTCGAATAAAATGTGCTTTTCTATGAATTAATGCTTTGATATCGATCTTTATTGTATCTCAGAGTAAAATTATACTTTTTCTATATTTCAAAAATTAACAAATATTCAATTTTAATTAATTATCATTTTTAATTTACTGTCGCGTTAATTGTCACCAACTTTTGAAGCATGTCAGTATCACCGCGGCTCTATTACTATACTTCGGTATAACTAATAATCGTGACCTAGAAGTTGAAAAATTCTTTGAACCATTTAAAAGACTTTTTACGTTACTAATAAGTTCAATTATATTTTCTCAATACTAACAGTTGAAAGTTTTCTACTTTACTAATATCTCCATGGTAAAGTGACACTTTTCTTCTCTAGTGACGCAAATTTTCTTTCTCAATACCACATATTTTTAACAATTCAAAAATACACATACTAAATTTTTGAATATAAGGGAAAAAAATAAACTAAAAACAGAGAATTAAAATGCCTCTATCTTCAATTAAATTATATATTAATTATTCCCAGTGATTCAATTTTAATTAATTTCGGTTAATTTGAACTTAAATTTCGATAGATCGTCTACTTTAAATAAACCCAACTGAACACGTCAAATTTTGCGACACAAGTTGGCATTGTGTAGTATTTCCTCGAACGTATTTCTTTGAAGAACCAGAAATTCAAAAATGTAAACAAATATACCTATTTTTAAATTAAAGGTCGAACGTCTTTCTTTAAATTACTAGAAAATATTAATAAGAAAATTGAATAAATTGAAGGTCGTTAGTATTGAAAAAAATATTTTACTTTACACTTTCCCACCTTGAAAAGTAAATAACTATAGTCAATTGTTCCAAAATACAAATGTTCTGTCTTATTAAGGGGGTATTCTGGTCTAGAGGCATGAATTTTAGATACTTTTGAAGTGCTGTAAAAATAAGGCAAACAATATTTTTACTATGCATTTTTTATCAGATATTTATTAATATTTAAAGAATACCGAAAATTAAAAAAAATTAAAAAATTTAAAACTCAAAAATTTATCAGCCGATGAAGTGGTTGGTCTCTAAAAAACGGCATGCGACGGTGTCCACGATTCCAACCCCCCTATAAATTTGAAAAAAAAAGATTATTAATCTAGAGCAGCGGTTTCCAAACTTTGTAGGCTAACGCCTCCCTTATAAAAAATCTTACCTCTGCCGCCCCCCTTTGACAAAATTTATAAACAATATGTAAATAATTTCTTTAATGAAAAAATAATATACATATAACATGAATCACCAAAATTGCATAACATAAATTATTATCAAATATTTGATAATAAATTATGATCGACTAAAACCAGCTAAATGTGAAGTATAGGCTTGTTTATATGAAGATAGAGCCACTCTTATTATTACTTACATAGGTTGTTAGTTGTTGTACTTTAGTTTTCTACACCGAAATTTATATTACGCAAAAAAAAATTACACCAGTCAACTTCGAGACTTCTCACTTAATGATTGTACTTACAAAAAGTGCAGTCTGCATTTAAGTTCCCCACACACCAATCCGAAAAATCCGCAGCGGCAGCAAATGTCACAAATTTCCGCCGCCGCTGTGGCTACGAATTTTGCGCCTTGGTGTGTGATTATAGTGGAGTAAAACCACTAGTTCAAGGTTGAGCTCATATTCTTGGCGGTCTATACGACACTGGAGAGCAAACAGTTGATTAGAGACATCTTCAATATATTGAAGCGCGTAACCACGGAGTATAGATAAAGGAGTCCGAACGGTATAGGCTTTTTCACGATATTTATGTGCATAAAAATGAACCCAGAGAATAGTACATTTTTCTGTCACGTACTGATAGTGGTCGCGATAGTGGTGGTTATAGTGGTCGCCTAAGCTTAGTAAATTTCGACTTATAAGCCAAATTACTTTATGGTTGAGGTGCACAAAGAAAATTTTCTACCGTAATTTCTATGAATAGCAATTTTGTCCGCATCTGGTATGAGTTGTAAATTATCCGTTGCTATTCATGTAAATTACGGTAGAAAATTTTCTTTGTGCACCCCAACCATATGGCTTATAAGTCGAAATTTACTAAGTCCAGGCGATCACTATATCGTCCTTAACGAGAATAACGAGTACTCTGCCGATCGTAGCGCGCTCTGCCGGCAAAAGTTTTGTCCCTAAATTCGTGCCATAATTTTAACATTGCGTTCGGACTCCTGTATCTATACTCCGTGCGCGTAACTATAGTTACGCGCTAACATGACTTTTTGACCACTTGAGAATTATTATTGTTCAAATATTACTTACAGTACCGAGCAGAAAAATCAATGCTAATATAAAATGTACATTATTTGGTAATTATGTTTAAGCGCTTATTCTGAAAACCATGAGTTTATCAGAACAACGACGATATTTGCAATTATCTTGCGCCCCCCTGGAGAATATTGCGCGCCCCCCACTTTGGAAACCGCTGATCTAGAGTAATGCCGCTAGCATATGAACTAAGAGTTGAAAAATATTTATTTTTCATAAAATGGCAGCTTTCTGAAGAAAAAAGTTGTACTACTTTTTCTTTGAAGTTTTCTGAATTTTTTAAATATAGTAAAAATTCAAATTTTGGACTGCGGATAGTTCATACAATAGATAAGTGTATAGAGGAGACCCACGCCAAATTTCAAGTAAATCGGTTCAGTAGAACTTGAGAAATCGTGGGTACCATTTTAAAAAAAGATAATTTCGAGAAAAGGGCGTTTAAAGTTCCGCGTTGCGGCCGAGCCGCTTTGGTTGCCGGGTCACTAAAACAGCTATATTTCCGAAAATAATTTGAATTTTGAAAAATCCTCTTAAAGACACATTCTTAAAAGACTAAAGCTTCGAAAATATGAAAAAAAGAAAGATCGATTTTTTTTCAAATTTCTAGACCAGAATATCCCCTTAAAGTTAAAAGTTTATTTTTTATATAAAAAAACTACCTTGGTATTTGTTGTTTTTATTAAACGTTCGTCCTTCTAATTTATTTCATTAATTTTTGTTCTATCAGATTCCGCTGTAATTGCCACAAGCCATTTTAAAGTCCACGGTAATACTAGCACCTGTATTTTTTTTAAATATTAATTATTTAATCAAATGGACATTAACAAAGTCTAAGGCAAGTTGATTATCGTTAAAAAATAAAATTAAGTCGATATTTTATAGTGGATGGCCAAAATATGCTTTTAAAGTTCAACATACACATCAAGCCGCGGTAATACCCACACTTAACCGTCCTTTTAAAATAACACAAAAATTCAGAAATAATGAAAACGAGCGGTTATACATATCGTCCCACAAACCATATAAAAACGTATCGGCACAAACGATTAGCCTTTGGATGAAGTCTCTCCATACAAAAGCAGGGATTGACACAGATCAATTCACTGCTTTCCGCAAGAGAGTCGACGTTGATACAATCAGACGCACCACTGACCTTCACTACATTTTACAATCGACGGATTCAAGACAAAGAAATGTTCGTCAGTTTGAGAGAAATTTTGTTGACCCAACAACAGGAGTTTATACGAACGGGGTTGAAACATTCTGTTCCATGTTGAAAAAATATTTAAGTGGCTTAGGGGTGATTTTTCGATTGCTCCCGGAACATATCCGCTAATGTATGTAAGAGCAATTTTATAGGGACACGCCCAGGACCAGAATGCGGAACATCACTCAACATAAAGCTGAGAAACAGCCTTTTCCGATAGATGTTAATGTACTATTTGTCTCAAGTTATGAGCGTGGTGGTTATTTTTATTAGATTTATGGTGAAAACAGTTGACTTACTTCGCTGAGCTAAACTGCTGTCAATTGTAATAGTAGTTTTTTTTGAATAATTCAAGAATTATTTTGCATTGTTGCAGTCATTAAAGTATGATAATTTTCGCAGATCTTAGTTTCATTTTACAACTCGATTTTTTGTCTTTCAATTTGTAAATATTTCTATTTTAATTTTCTTTTCTATTGTCTTTATTAATTTTATTATTGTTAAGATGCTTGAATTCTTACAATTATGATTATTTTTATTAATTGAAAATTACGGTTTTTTCAATGATTTCCAATTATTTTTTCTATTGTAGTTAAAAAAAATAAAAAACGTGAATTTTTCCTTTCTAAAGTTGTATAAATTATGACAATTATGCCACGAGGTCGCTTGGGTTCAAGCAGAGAAAAAATGTACCTCAATTTGGACAACAAAATGAAATCGGTACAAATAAATATAACTAATATTCCTGCACTTAAAGATCACATATTTTAATTTTTCATGATCGTTATTATGTTAAGTAAATTTAGAAAACAATTCGACTTGTGCAGGAAATAAATATACTTGGCAACATCGCATTTTTCTTCAGCGTAATAAAAACACTTGCAACACTTAATTGCATATATTTTTTTGTAAAATATCACAAAATAAATAAAATATTCGACTAGGTACCTAAATATTATTTTATAAGTAAAACTTACCAACAAAAATATTTCTAATTTGTTGGACAAGGAACGCCACTGGCAACTCAACCAATTAACACACTGTACACAACACCACAATACACTTTCCAAATGAACATGGCGACGGGTCGTTTCCTCTTATATCCAACGGATCCAACGTGACGCTTCCCTCCAGAACCTGGATTCGGCGCACAGTCGGAAAGGTCTATAGTCGCATCGACTAAATAATAGATTGGCTTAAATAGTACAAATTAATGCATCAGTGGAGAGCTAACTTTCAAATTGTTCAAAAATGAAAGAAAACGCATTCCTTCAGTACCTACAAGAATTAGTTTTTCTAGTTTTAAAAACAAATAGCTTTTTACAGTTAGGAACTAATAATTATTTTACTTGCAAATTTCGTTACTTATACAGAGTAAATAATAAGGAAATATTGAAGTGTGAAATCTCACCGACGAAGACCCACCGCATAAGCACACTGTCGATTTGTCATTGAGCGATAGTTTGATCAAAATCGGACTGTCAATCTGACTTTTCTCCGACGAAAAGTTGATAATTTTATTTAAAATGATTACGTCGTTAGATACCAAGCTACAACATAAAGTTATCATATTTCCAGACTAGTACATATGTTTTAAAGTTTCTAGACAGAAATTAATGCCAGTAACGATGTCATTTCCGATTGCAAATGATTTCTACCAACATATCAAATTGTATACAGGATGTCTCGTAAGTAATGGACCACCTTGCAGGGTCAGATAGGAAATTAAATCCTGAATCGAAAAGTCCTTCACCATTTTTCAATCTGACACATAAATAATTTACTATTAATTAAATTCAATAACCAATCAGATGCGCGCTATAGCGGCAGAACAGTAGGCGGGGAAGAAGTAGACTGGGTTTTCGCTTGAACGCATATATGATGAAATCCTATTCGAGAAGTACAAGATTTGATTGTCAAATAGAAGTTTTTAAATACAGATTATATCGTAATCATTGTGCAGCAGAAGATATTTTTAGGTGTTGAGAATAAGTTTTTAGTAGTGACCATAGTATATGTATCTCAACTTTTATGTTCTAAAGCAGGGGTTCCCAAAGCTTTATGTAGGAGGGCCAATTCAGTATTTCCCATATAGTTTGCGGGCCAGAAAAATTACGGAATTATATTAACAGTTATTACAAACTAATAATCTATTATTTATTAACAAACACAAATGCAAATTAAACATATTACACTAAAAAAATATATAAACTCAACATTATTTTAATCGTAATATTTTATATAGGTATTTACTCATTTGGCCCGCGGGCCGCACTTTGGGAATCCCTGTTCTAAAGAAAGAGAATTAGTGGATTGTTATAGCGATATAGTTGCTAAGGTTTCTGGTTCCAGCTGGATGAATTAGTCCTTATTCATTGATTAATTATCTACAGTACTGCATTTCTTTTTTAAAAATTAACAAAGAAGAACCAGGGTCGATAATACTAGACAATCATAAGTCACATAAGCCAGGGAGCATGCAAACTCTTTAGAGAGCACAACGTTCGTGTCCTTTCCATATCACCATGTATCTTAGAAAATGCTGTCACAGAACTTGATTGTTTGTTTAAAGTTTTTAGACATTGTTGACATTATTGTTTGATTTAAACACTGCCTTGTGGAATATCAATACCTTTATTTTTTTTAAGCGCTCGGCTTTGGTATTTTATCGGCGGCAGCGGCGTTTCATGGCGGCACACCTGTCTAGTCGTGAACTTGTAAGCCAGTAAGTGTTTCGCACATGGAGTATCGATAAAGGAATCCGAACGGTATAGGCTTTTTCACGATATTTATGTACATAAAGATGAACCCAGAGAATAGTACATTTTTCTGTCACTCGCTAAGATCAGTAGCGTACTGTTATAGTAGTCGCCTGGACTTGTTAAATTTCGACTTATAAACCAAATTACTTTATGGTTGAGGTGCACAAAGAAAATTTTCTACCGTAATTTCTATGAATAGCAATTTTGTCCGCATCTGGTATGAGTTGTAAATTATCTGTTGCTATTCATGTAAATTACGGTAGAAAATTTTCTTTGTGCACCCCAACCATATGGCTTATAAGTCGAAATTTACTAAGTCCAGGCGATCACTATATCGTCCTTAACGAATACTCTGCCGATCGTAGCGCGCTCTGCCGGCAAAAGTTTTGTCCCTAAATTGGTGCCATAATTTTAACATTGCATTCGGACTCCTGTATCTATACTCCGTGGTTTCGCAAATAATGCCAGTACGTGCCGCTATGCAATTTCAAACATTGGGTACGGACACAACAAACGCGTAAAACTGGAAGCGCCGATAGGTACCAAGAATGATTACATGTATTTAAATGGACTATAACATAGTGGCCGCTGGTAGCCGACCAGCGAGTCGGCAACGAATTGCGAACACAACAAAAGCCTACGTCGGTGACTTCATCCATCGGCGTTTTCAAAAGCTTGTATACAGGGTCGGACTGAAGAAAATCAGAAATTTTAAACAATGCGTATTGTTGGGCCCTTTCACTCCCATATTGAATGATCGCATGTGTACAGTGGCGTCCAATTTTGGTGTCACCAAAAAATAAAGGAATCCATCAATTTATTGAACTTGAAGTCAAAATATTACTATTGATGCATTATAAGTATAAATACGTCTCTGTATCTATTCCCATTAACAAGACAAAACAAAAACAATCTGTTACGTGGTGGGGTAAGCAGAAACTTTATGAGAAAAAAATCATGTGACGACAACAACATTCTTTAAACAATAAACATCACAGTTAAGCTGTGTTGCCAGATCAAAGTCTAATAATTTCTAGAAAGTTAATAGATTCAACTGGAATTACATGAATTACTTACATGAAATTTAAATCATTAGGTCTAATGTATTTTCACTAAATCTGGCTGTAATGGAATTATGTATGACGATATCGGCTAGTATAAACTACCGATCACTAGTAAAAAACGTGACCGGCACGAAATTTATACTGGTAATCCGCGCCTGTAGTCCGAGAAAAGATGCATCAGCAATTTCCTATGTTAAAACATGTATGAATAAGCTTCTGCCAGCTTTTGTTATGTGCGCCCTAAGCTGACCAGCACCTGCTCGACTTGAGTGGACCGACCTTGAGATGTTATCTTACTTGCAACTGTCAGCGTCAGCGTTTGTTGTATGTGTACCCATTGTATTGTTTATAGTGACTATTAATAACCATCTTTTGTAACTTGCAGCTGTTGTTGTTAAGTGATATTGCCACCTGTTTATTAACATGCGGCTTCCGGCTATATTTTGCTACAAATATCAAAAAGCATTTATTATAAAATTATCTTTTTTTTTCTGCTTGGTTTTCATTGGTCCTCAATCTTTGATTAATTATTTGTAAAAATATCTAGTGAGACCACTTAAAGGCAGGAATTTTCTCACAAGAAACTGACAGGATAATCAAGGAAAGCATGAAGTGGTTGGATATTGCTTTAATCTTTTCAGGATTTGGTAATACTCCATTTTCCGTAATAATATGTCCCAAGTCAGCTACTTCCTTTCTCATAAATTCACATTTGTCAGGTTGTAGTTTCAAATTGTGGTGGCGTAGTCTAGAGAAAACATCTTCCAAATTGCGGTTATGATGTTCAAGACAGTTGCCATAAATCACAATATCATCCAAGTAAACAAATGCTTTGATACCAGTAAGTCCACTCAAGACATGATTCATTAGACGTTGGAATGTAGCTGGCGCATTTTTAAGACCAAACGGCATTCTTTTATATTCGTAGTGCCCATAGGGAACAGAAAATGCAGTTTTCGGCTGGTCTTCGGTGTTCATTGGTATTTGATGAAACCCAGATGCTAAATCAAGTGTCGTGAAGTATTTAGATTTTCCCAACTGATCCAAGATTTCTTCAATATTTGGTAAAGGGTAGTTATCAGGGATTGTAAATTCATTAAGTTTCCTGTAGTCAACAACTAACCTCCATTTCCTTTGACCCGATGCATCCATTTTTTTTGGTACTATCCACACAGGAGACGACCACGGAGATGACGATGGCTGAATAATATCTTGATCTAGTAATTTGTTAATCTGAGTTTTGACTTCTTCCTCGTGCACCTTGGGATAGCGATATGTTTTAGCGGTTACAGGTCGATTGGTAGTTGTAGGAATTTCATGCTTGATAGCGGTTGTATAGGTTAATTTGTCACCAGGTAGATGAAAAATGTCATTGTATTTTTCACAGACTTCAAACAAGGAACTTCGTTCTTCTTTATTCAAATGTTCAACCCGAAGATTTTCTTGAAGCATTTGACTACGATCAGAACTGGCTTGCGTAACTTGAACAACACCTTCTTCAAATTCTTCTAATTTTACTGGAACAGCCTGAATTGTTTTCTTTTCTTGAGATAAATTCATGATAGGGACCTGAACAGTTCCATTTAATTGTGTTGTGATAATATTCGGTGTAATTATCTCAGGATCTAAATCTTGACTAAGAAGTAATCCAGTATCCGGTGAATCTTCAGTTGTTGAGAGAGTGGCTATTATTTCTTCTCTTGGAGGAATAGTAATTACATTGTATTTACCATTTGAAAACGGAAGAATTGCTCCATTAATTTTAATACTTTGTGTTTTATAATTTATTTCACAGTTTGTTTTTTGAAAAAAATCATTTCCCAATATTCCATCATAAGGAAAAGATACTTTATAAGCATTAATAACATTTAGCTTTGATTTAATTTCGAAATTTCCAACTTTAAGATGGATCCATGCTGTTCCAACAGTTGAAACAGGTTGTATAGAATCAATTCCAGCCACATATTCTATTTCGTTTGAATTTAATTCGGTTTTTTGAGGATTCAAAGCATCATGTTTAACAATTGAGACCGATGCTCCCGTATCAATTAAAAAGTTAAGTTTTTTATCGGCATTGTTTGATTCAAACGTTAATGTCTTAGTGTCACTACTGGACAGAGTCGATACTCGTTTAAATGATTTTTTAACATCTTGGTCTGTTTGATCGGCCTTGATTTGATTTACGCGTCCTGCACTTGTTGAAGGTTGCATTGTCCTTGCATTATTTGCGTATTGTCTTTTACGACATTCTTGGATGTCATGTCCTTGATTTTTGCAATAATTGCAAAATTTATTTGGATCATAATGATTGGTATTAGGACGATGATGTGGTGATGATGGTTGTTGTCTTTTACGACAATTTTTGGTAATGTGTCCAGATTTTTTACAATATGTGCAATAATAAGAAGATTTAGAGTTATCTATTCGTTTGTAATTTAATATTTTTTCTTCTTGTAATGCTATCGAAAAGGCTTCATTGAGTGATTTGATATCACGAGCTCGGAGCATTTGAGAAATCTGTGGATGACAATGTAAAATAAAACGTCGAAGTGCAGTTCGTTGAATTGCCCGTTTTAACGCAGGAAGTTCGTCAGGATGATTTTCAGTTTGATTCTCTTCAGCAATTATACATTCGTTTTTCAAGTAATCTAATCGTTTAAAATAATCAGTAATGGATTCATTTGACAATTGTCGCATCGTTTCCAATTCTTCATGTAATTGCGTAACGTTTTTTACAACGCTGTAATATGCTTTCAAAACTTGCTTTAATTCTGTCCACGAGGTAATTTCTTCAATATTAATCTCGTTAATTACGTTACTCGAAAGTTGAGAAAAAACGTAATAAAGAAGTGG
>JAEDXX010000694.1:0-13761 GCA_021725515.1 Epicauta chinensis
AGCTAATTTCGACACAGTTATACCAGAATCTAGCCAGTTTAGCTAGGAATCAGTAGAAAACTACGATTTTCGAGCTAATTTCGACACAGTTATACCAGAATCTAGCCAGTTTAGCTAGGAATCAGTAGAAAACTACGATTTTCGAGCTAATTTCGACACAGTTATACCAGAATCTAGCCAGTTTAGCTAGGAATCAGTAGAAAACTACGATTTTCGAGCTAATTTCGACACAGTTATACCAGAATCTAGCCAGTTTAGCTAGGAATCAGTAGAAAACTACGATTTTCGAGCTAATTTCGACACAGTTATCTCAGAATCTAGCCAGTTTAGCTAGGAATCAGTAGAAAACTACGATTTTCGAGCTAATTTCGACACAGTTATACCAGAATCTAGCCAGTTTAGCTAGGAATCAGTAGAAAACTACGATTTTCGAGCTAATTTCGACACAGTTATACCAGAATCTAGCCAGTTTAGCTAGGAATCAGTAGAAAACTACGATTTTCGAGCTAATTTCGACACAGTTATACCAGAATCTAGCCAGTTTAGCTAGGAATCAGTAGAAAACTACGATTTTCGAGCTAATTTCGACACAGTTATACCAGAATCTAGCCAGTTTAGCTAGGAATCAGTAGAAAACTACGATTTTCGAGCTAATTTCGACACAGTTATACCAGAATCTAGCCAGTTTAGCTAGGAATCAGTAGAAAACTACGATTTTCGAGCTAATTTCGACACAGTTATACCAGAATCTAGCCAGTTTAGCTAGGAATCAGTAGAAAACTACGATTTTCGAGCTAATTTCGACACAGTTATACCAGAATCTAGCCAGTTTAGCTAGGAATCAGTAGAAAACTACGATTTTCGAGCTAATTTCGACACAGTTATACCAGAATCTAGCCAGTTTAGCTAGGAATCAGTAGAAAACTACGATTTTCGAGCTAATTTCGACACAGTTATACCAGAATCTAGCCAGTTTAGCTAGGAATCAGTAGAAAACTACGATTTTCGAGCTAATTTCGACACAGTTATACCAGAATCTAGCCAGTTTAGCTAGGAATCAGTAGAAAACTACGATTTTCGAGCTAATTTCGACACAGTTATACCAGAATCTAGCCAGTTTAGCTAGGAATCAGTAGAAAACTACGATTTTCGAGCTAATTTCGACACAGTTATACCAGAATCTAGCCAGTTTAGCTAGGAATCAGTAGAAAACTACGATTTTCGAGCTAATTTCGACACAGTTATACCAGAATCTAGCCAGTTTAGCTAGGAATCAGTAGAAAACTACGATTTTCGAGCTAATTTCGACACAGTTATACCAGAATCTAGCCAGTTTAGCTAGGAATCAGTAGAAAACTACGATTTTCGAGCTAATTTCGACACAGTTATACCAGAATCTAGCCAGTTTAGCTAGGAATCAGTAGAAAACTACGATTTTCGAGCTAATTTCGACACAGTTATACCAGAATCTAGCCAGTTTAGCTAGGAATCAGTAGAAAACTACGATTTTCGAGCTAATTTCGACACAGTTATACCAGAATCTAGCCAGTTTAGCTAGGAATCAGTAGAAAACTACGATTTTCGAGCTAATTTCGACACAGTTATACCAGAATCTAGCCAGTTTAGCTAGGAATCAGTAGAAAACTACGATTTTCGAGCTAATTTCGACACAGTTATACCAGAATCTAGCCAGTTTAGCTAGGAATCAGTAGAAAACTACGATTTTCGAGCTAATTTCGACACAGTTATACCAGAATCTAGCCAGTTTAGCTAGGAATCAGTAGAAAACTACGATTTTCGAGCTAATTTCGACACAGTTATACCAGAATCTAGCCAGTTTAGCTAGGAATCAGTAGAAAACTACGATTTTCGAGCTAATTTCGACACAGTTATACCAGAATCTAGCCAGTTTAGCTAGGAATCAGTAGAAAACTACGATTTTCGAGCTAATTTCGACACAGTTATACCAGAATCTAGCCAGTTTAGCTAGGAATCAGTAGAAAACTACGATTTTCGAGCTAATTTCGACACAGTTATACCAGAATCTAGCCAGTTTAGCTAGGAATCAGTAGAAAACTACGATTTTCGAGCTAATTTCGACACAGTTATACCAGAATCTAGCCAGTTTAGCTAGGAATCAGTAGAAAACTACGATTTTCGAGCTAATTTCGACACAGTTATACCAGAATCTAGCCAGTTTAGCTAGGAATCAGTAGAAAACTACGATTTTCGAGCTAATTTCGACACAGTTATACCAGAATCTAGCCAGTTTAGCTAGGAATCAGTAGAAAACTACGATTTTCGAGCTAATTTCGACACAGTTATACCAGAATCTAGCCAGTTTAGCTAGGAATCAGTAGAAAACTACGATTTTCGAGCTAATTTCGACACAGTTATACCAGAATCTAGCCAGTTTAGCTAGGAATCAGTAGAAAACTACGATTTTCGAGCTAATTTCGACACAGTTATACCAGAATCTAGC
The DNA here is from genome assembly GCA_021725515.1 of Epicauta chinensis. Classification (NCBI taxonomy): domain Eukaryota; kingdom Metazoa; phylum Arthropoda; class Insecta; order Coleoptera; family Meloidae; genus Epicauta; species Epicauta chinensis. The sequence goes on from JAEDXX010000694.1 coordinate 2,483, forward strand.
CAGTTTAGCTAGGAATCAGTAGAAAACTACGATTTTCGAGCTAATTTCGACACAGTTATACCAGAATCTAGCCAGTTTAGCTAGGAATCAGTAGAAAACTACGATTTTCGAGCTAATTTCGACACAGTTATACCAGAATCTAGCCAGTTTAGCTAGGAATCAGTAGAAAACTACGATTTTCGAGCTAATTTCGACACAGTTATACCAGAATCTAGCCAGTTTAGCTAGGAATCAGTAGAAAACTACGATTTTCGAGCTAATTTCGACACAGTTATACCAGAATCTAGCCAGTTTAGCTAGGAATCAGTAGAAAACTACGATTTTCGAGCTAATTTCGACACAGTTATACCAGAATCTAGCCAGTTTAGCTAGGAATCAGTAGAAAACTACGATTTTCGAGCTAATTTCGACACAGTTATACCAGAATCTAGCCAGTTTAGCTAGGAATCAGTAGAAAACTACGATTTTCGAGCTAATTTCGACACAGTTATACCAGAATCTAGCCAGTTTAGCTAGGAATCAGTAGAAAACTACGATTTTCGAGCTAATTTCGACACAGTTATACCAGAATCTAGCCAGTTTAGCTAGGAATCAGTAGAAAACTACGATTTTCGAGCTAATTTCGACACAGTTATACCAGAATCTAGCCAGTTTAGCTAGGAATCAGTAGAAAACTACGATTTTCGAGCTAATTTCGACACAGTTATACCAGAATCTAGCCAGTTTAGCTAGGAATCAGTAGAAAACTACGATTTTCGAGCTAATTTCGACACAGTTATACCAGAATCTAGCCAGTTTAGCTAGGAATCAGTAGAAAACTACGATTTTCGAGCTAATTTCGACACAGTTATACCAGAATCTAGCCAGTTTAGCTAGGAATCAGTAGAAAACTACGATTTTCGAGCTAATTTCGACACAGTTATACCAGAATCTAGCCAGTTTAGCTAGGAATCAGTAGAAAACTACGATTTTCGAGCTAATTTCGACACAGTTATACCAGAATCTAGCCAGTTTAGCTAGGAATCAGTAGAAAACTACGATTTTCGAGCTAATTTCGACACAGTTATACCAGAATCTAGCCAGTTTAGCTAGGAATCAGTAGAAAACTACGATTTTCGAGCTAATTTCGACACAGTTATACCAGAATCTAGCCAGTTTAGCTAGGAATCAGTAGAAAACTACGATTTTCGAGCTAATTTCGACACAGTTATACCAGAATCTAGCCAGTTTAGCTAGGAATCAGTAGAAAACTACGATTTTCGAGCTAATTTCGACACAGTTATACCAGAATCTAGCCAGTTTAGCTAGGAATCAGTAGAAAACTACGATTTTCGAGCTAATTTCGACACAGTTATACCAGAATCTAGCCAGTTTAGCTAGGAATCAGTAGAAAACTACGATTTTCGAGCTAATTTCGACACAGTTATACCAGAATCTAGCCAGTTTAGCTAGGAATCAGTAGAAAACTACGATTTTCGAGCTAATTTCGACACAGTTATACCAGAATCTAGCCAGTTTAGCTAGGAATCAGTAGAAAACTACGATTTTCGAGCTAATTTCGACACAGTTATACCAGAATCTAGCCAGTTTAGCTAGGAATCAGTAGAAAACTACGATTTTCGAGCTAATTTCGACACAGTTATACCAGAATCTAGCCAGTTTAGCTAGGAATCAGTAGAAAACTACGATTTTCGAGCTAATTTCGACACAGTTATACCAGAATCTAGCCAGTTTAGCTAGGAATCAGTAGAAAACTACGATTTTCGAGCTAATTTCGACACAGTTATACCAGAATCTAGCCAGTTTAGCTAGGAATCAGTAGAAAACTACGATTTTCGAGCTAATTTCGACACAGTTATACCAGAATCTAGCCAGTTTAGCTAGGAATCAGTAGAAAACTACGATTTTCGAGCTAATTTCGACACAGTTATACCAGAATCTAGCCAGTTTAGCTAGGAATCAGTAGAAAACTACGATTTTCGAGCTAATTTCGACACAGTTATACCAGAATCTAGCCAGTTTAGCTAGGAATCAGTAGAAAACTACGATTTTCGAGCTAATTTCGACACAGTTATACCAGAATCTAGCCAGTTTAGCTAGGAATCAGTAGAAAACTACGATTTTCGAGCTAATTTCGACACAGTTATACCAGAATCTAGCCAGTTTAGCTAGGAATCAGTAGAAAACTACGATTTTCGAGCTAATTTCGACACAGTTATCTCAGAATCTAGCCAGTTTAGCTAGGAATCAGTAGAAAACTACGATTTTCGAGCTAATTTCGACACAGTTATACCAGAATCTAGCCAGTTTAGCTAGGAATCAGTAGAAAACTACGATTTTCGAGCTAATTTCGACACAGTTATACCAGAATCTAGCCAGTTTAGCTAGGAATCAGTAGAAAACTACGATTTTCGAGCTAATTTCGACACAGTTATACCAGAATCTAGCCAGTTTAGCTAGGAATCAGTAGAAAACTACGATTTTCGAGCTAATTTCGACACAGTTATACCAGAATCTAGCCAGTTTAGCTAGGAATCAGTAGAAAACTACGATTTTCGAGCTAATTTCGACACAGTTATACCAGAATCTAGCCAGTTTAGCTAGGAATCAGTAGAAAACTACGATTTTCGAGCTAATTTCGACACAGTTATACCAGAATCTAGCCAGTTTAGCTAGGAATCAGTAGAAAACTACGATTTTCGAGCTAATTTCGACACAGTTATACCAGAATCTAGCCAGTTTAGCTAGGAATCAGTAGAAAACTACGATTTTCGAGCTAATTTCGACACAGTTATACCAGAATCTAGCCAGTTTAGCTAGGAATCAGTAGAAAACTACGATTTTCGAGCTAATTTCGACACAGTTATACCAGAATCTAGCCAGTTTAGCTAGGAATCAGTAGAAAACTACGATTTTCGAGCTAATTTCGACACAGTTATACCAGAATCTAGCCAGTTTAGCTAGGAATCAGTAGAAAACTACGATTTTCGAGCTAATTTCGACACAGTTATACCAGAATCTAGCCAGTTTAGCTAGGAATCAGTAGAAAACTACGATTTTCGAGCTAATTTCGACACAGTTATACCAGAATCTAGCCAGTTTAGCTAGGAATCAGTAGAAAACTACGATTTTCGAGCTAATTTCGACACAGTTATACCAGAATCTAGCCAGTTTAGCTAGGAATCAGTAGAAAACTACGATTTTCGAGCTAATTTCGACACAGTTATACCAGAATCTAGCCAGTTTAGCTAGGAATCAGTAGAAAACTACGATTTTCGAGCTAATTTCGACACAGTTATACCAGAATCTAGCCAGTTTAGCTAGGAATCAGTAGAAAACTACGATTTTCGAGCTAATTTCGACACAGTTATACCAGAATCTAGCCAGTTTAGCTAGGAATCAGTAGAAAACTACGATTTTCGAGCTAATTTCGACACAGTTATACCAGAATCTAGCCAGTTTAGCTAGGAATCAGTAGAAAACTACGATTTTCGAGCTAATTTCGACACAGTTATACCAGAATCTAGCCAGTTTAGCTAGGAATCAGTAGAAAACTACGATTTTCGAGCTAATTTCGACACAGTTATACCAGAATCTAGCCAGTTTAGCTAGGAATCAGTAGAAAACTACGATTTTCGAGCTAATTTCGACACAGTTATACCAGAATCTAGCCAGTTTAGCTAGGAATCAGTAGAAAACTACGATTTTCGAGCTAATTTCGACACAGTTATACCAGAATCTAGCCAGTTTAGCTAGGAATCAGTAGAAAACTACGATTTTCGAGCTAATTTCGACACAGTTATACCAGAATCTAGCCAGTTTAGCTAGGAATCAGTAGAAAACTACGATTTTCGAGCTAATTTCGACACAGTTATACCAGAATCTAGCCAGTTTAGCTAGGAATCAGTAGAAAACTACGATTTTCGAGCTAATTTCGACACAGTTATACCAGAATCTAGCCAGTTTAGCTAGGAATCAGTAGAAAACTACGATTTTCGAGCTAATTTCGACACAGTTATACCAGAATCTAGCCAGTTTAGCTAGGAATCAGTAGAAAACTACGATTTTCGAGCTAATTTCGACACAGTTATACCAGAATCTAGCCAGTTTAGCTAGGAATCAGTAGAAAACTACGATTTTCGAGCTAATTTCGACACAGTTATACCAGAATCTAGCCAGTTTAGCTAGGAATCAGTAGAAAACTACGATTTTCGAGCTAATTTCGACACAGTTATACCAGAATCTAGCCAGTTTAGCTAGGAATCAGTAGAAAACTACGATTTTCGAGCTAATTTCGACACAGTTATACCAGAATCTAGCCAGTTTAGCTAGGAATCAGTAGAAAACTACGATTTTCGAGCTAATTTCGACACAGTTATACCAGAATCTAGCCAGTTTAGCTAGGAATCAGTAGAAAACTACGATTTTCGAGCTAATTTCGACACAGTTATACCAGAATCTAGCCAGTTTAGCTAGGAATCAGTAGAAAACTACGATTTTCGAGCTAATTTCGACACAGTTATACCAGAATCTAGCCAGTTTAGCTAGGAATCAGTAGAAAACTACGATTTTCGAGCTAATTTCGACACAGTTATACCAGAATCTAGCCAGTTTAGCTAGGAATCAGTAGAAAACTACGATTTTCGAGCTAATTTCGACACAGTTATACCAGAATCTAGCCAGTTTAGCTAGGAATCAGTAGAAAACTACGATTTTCGAGCTAATTTCGACACAGTTATACCAGAATCTAGCCAGTTTAGCTAGGAATCAGTAGAAAACTACGATTTTCGAGCTAATTTCGACACAGTTATACCAGAATCTAGCCAGTTTAGCTAGGAATCAGTAGAAAACTACGATTTTCGAGCTAATTTCGACACAGTTATACCAGAATCTAGCCAGTTTAGCTAGGAATCAGTAGAAAACTACGATTTTCGAGCTAATTTCGACACAGTTATACCAGAATCTAGCCAGTTTAGCTAGGAATCAGTAGAAAACTACGATTTTCGAGCTAATTTCGACACAGTTATACCAGAATCTAGCCAGTTTAGCTAGGAATCAGTAGAAAACTACGATTTTCGAGCTAATTTCGACACAGTTATACCAGAATCTAGCCAGTTTAGCTAGGAATCAGTAGAAAACTACGATTTTCGAGCTAATTTCGACACAGTTATACCAGAATCTAGCCAGTTTAGCTAGGAATCAGTAGAAAACTACGATTTTCGAGCTAATTTCGACACAGTTATACCAGAATCTAGCCAGTTTAGCTAGGAATCAGTAGAAAACTACGATTTTCGAGCTAATTTCGACACAGTTATACCAGAATCTAGCCAGTTTAGCTAGGAATCAGTAGAAAACTACGATTTTCGAGCTAATTTCGACACAGTTATACCAGAATCTAGCCAGTTTAGCTAGGAATCAGTAGAAAACTACGATTTTCGAGCTAATTTCGACACAGTTATACCAGAATCTAGCCAGTTTAGCTAGGAATCAGTAGAAAACTACGATTTTCGAGCTAATTTCGACACAGTTATACCAGAATCTAGCCAGTTTAGCTAGGAATCAGTAGAAAACTACGATTTTCGAGCTAATTTCGACACAGTTATACCAGAATCTAGCCAGTTTAGCTAGGAATCAGTAGAAAACTACGATTTTCGAGCTAATTTCGACACAGTTATACCAGAATCTAGCCAGTTTAGCTAGGAATCAGTAGAAAACTACGATTTTCGAGCTAATTTCGACACAGTTATACCAGAATCTAGCCAGTTTAGCTAGGAATCAGTAGAAAACTACGATTTTCGAGCTAATTTCGACACAGTTATACCAGAATCTAGCCAGTTTAGCTAGGAATCAGTAGAAAACTACGATTTTCGAGCTAATTTCGACACAGTTATACCAGAATCTAGCCAGTTTAGCTAGGAATCAGTAGAAAACTACGATTTTCGAGCTAATTTCGACACAGTTATACCAGAATCTAGCCAGTTTAGCTAGGAATCAGTAGAAAACTACGATTTTCGAGCTAATTTCGACACAGTTATACCAGAATCTAGCCAGTTTAGCTAGGAATCAGTAGAAAACTACGATTTTCGAGCTAATTTCGACACAGTTATACCAGAATCTAGCCAGTTTAGCTAGGAATCAGTAGAAAACTACGATTTTCGAGCTAATTTCGACACAGTTATACCAGAATCTAGCCAGTTTAGCTAGGAATCAGTAGAAAACTACGATTTTCGAGCTAATTTCGACACAGTTATACCAGAATCTAGCCAGTTTAGCTAGGAATCAGTAGAAAACTACGATTTTCGAGCTAATTTCGACACAGTTATACCAGAATCTAGCCAGTTTAGCTAGGAATCAGTAGAAAACTACGATTTTCGAGCTAATTTCGACACAGTTATACCAGAATCTAGCCAGTTTAGCTAGGAATCAGTAGAAAACTACGATTTTCGAGCTAATTTCGACACAGTTATACCAGAATCTAGCCAGTTTAGCTAGGAATCAGTAGAAAACTACGATTTTCGAGCTAATTTCGACACAGTTATACCAGAATCTAGCCAGTTTAGCTAGGAATCAGTAGAAAACTACGATTTTCGAGCTAATTTCGACACAGTTATACCAGAATCTAGCCAGTTTAGCTAGGAATCAGTAGAAAACTACGATTTTCGAGCTAATTTCGACACAGTTATACCAGAATCTAGCCAGTTTAGCTAGGAATCAGTAGAAAACTACGATTTTCGAGCTAATTTCGACACAGTTATACCAGAATCTAGCCAGTTTAGCTAGGAATCAGTAGAAAACTACGATTTTCGAGCTAATTTCGACACAGTTATCTCAGAATCTAGCCAGTTTAGCTAGGAATCAGTAGAAAACTACGATTTTCGAGCTAATTTCGACACAGTTATACCAGAATCTAGCCAGTTTAGCTAGGAATCAGTAGAAAACTACGATTTTCGAGCTAATTTCGACACAGTTATACCAGAATCTAGCCAGTTTAGCTAGGAATCAGTAGAAAACTACGATTTTCGAGCTAATTTCGACACAGTTATACCAGAATCTAGCCAGTTTAGCTAGGAATCAGTAGAAAACTACGATTTTCGAGCTAATTTCGACACAGTTATACCAGAATCTAGCCAGTTTAGCTAGGAATCAGTAGAAAACTACGATTTTCGAGCTAATTTCGACACAGTTATACCAGAATCTAGCCAGTTTAGCTAGGAATCAGTAGAAAACTACGATTTTCGAGCTAATTTCGACACAGTTATACCAGAATCTAGCCAGTTTAGCTAGGAATCAGTAGAAAACTACGATTTTCGAGCTAATTTCGACACAGTTATACCAGAATCTAGCCAGTTTAGCTAGGAATCAGTAGAAAACTACGATTTTCGAGCTAATTTCGACACAGTTATACCAGAATCTAGCCAGTTTAGCTAGGAATCAGTAGAAAACTACGATTTTCGAGCTAATTTCGACACAGTTATACCAGAATCTAGCCAGTTTAGCTAGGAATCAGTAGAAAACTACGATTTTCGAGCTAATTTCGACACAGTTATACCAGAATCTAGCCAGTTTAGCTAGGAATCAGTAGAAAACTACGATTTTCGAGCTAATTTCGACACAGTTATACCAGAATCTAGCCAGTTTAGCTAGGAATCAGTAGAAAACTACGATTTTCGAGCTAATTTCGACACAGTTATACCAGAATCTAGCCAGTTTAGCTAGGAATCAGTAGAAAACTACGATTTTCGAGCTAATTTCGACACAGTTATACCAGAATCTAGCCAGTTTAGCTAGGAATCAGTAGAAAACTACGATTTTCGAGCTAATTTCGACACAGTTATACCAGAATCTAGCCAGTTTAGCTAGGAATCAGTAGAAAACTACGATTTTCGAGCTAATTTCGACACAGTTATACCAGAATCTAGCCAGTTTAGCTAGGAATCAGTAGAAAACTACGATTTTCGAGCTAATTTCGACACAGTTATACCAGAATCTAGCCAGTTTAGCTAGGAATCAGTAGAAAACTACGATTTTCGAGCTAATTTCGACACAGTTATACCAGAATCTAGCCAGTTTAGCTAGGAATCAGTAGAAAACTACGATTTTCGAGCTAATTTCGACACAGTTATACCAGAATCTAGCCAGTTTAGCTAGGAATCAGTAGAAAACTACGATTTTCGAGCTAATTTCGACACAGTTATACCAGAATCTAGCCAGTTTAGCTAGGAATCAGTAGAAAACTACGATTTTCGAGCTAATTTCGACACAGTTATACCAGAATCTAGCCAGTTTAGCTAGGAATCAGTAGAAAACTACGATTTTCGAGCTAATTTCGACACAGTTATACCAGAATCTAGCCAGTTTAGCTAGGAATCAGTAGAAAACTACGATTTTCGAGCTAATTTCGACACAGTTATACCAGAATCTAGCCAGTTTAGCTAGGAATCAGTAGAAAACTACGATTTTCGAGCTAATTTCGACACAGTTATACCAGAATCTAGCCAGTTTAGCTAGGAATCAGTAGAAAACTACGATTTTCGAGCTAATTTCGACACAGTTATACCAGAATCTAGCCAGTTTAGCTAGGAATCAGTAGAAAACTACGATTTTCGAGCTAATTTCGACACAGTTATACCAGAATCTAGCCAGTTTAGCTAGGAATCAGTAGAAAACTACGATTTTCGAGCTAATTTCGACACAGTTATACCAGAATCTAGCCAGTTTAGCTAGGAATCAGTAGAAAACTACGATTTTCGAGCTAATTTCGACACAGTTATACCAGAATCTAGCCAGTTTAGCTAGGAATCAGTAGAAAACTACGATTTTCGAGCTAATTTCGACACAGTTATACCAGAATCTAGCCAGTTTAGCTAGGAATCAGTAGAAAACTACGATTTTCGAGCTAATTTCGACACAGTTATACCAGAATCTAGCCAGTTTAGCTAGGAATCAGTAGAAAACTACGATTTTCGAGCTAATTTCGACACAGTTATACCAGAATCTAGCCAGTTTAGCTAGGAATCAGTAGAAAACTACGATTTTCGAGCTAATTTCGACACAGTTATACCAGAATCTAGCCAGTTTAGCTAGGAATCAGTAGAAAACTACGATTTTCGAGCTAATTTCGACACAGTTATACCAGAATCTAGCCAGTTTAGCTAGGAATCAGTAGAAAACTACGATTTTCGAGCTAATTTCGACACAGTTATACCAGAATCTAGCCAGTTTAGCTAGGAATCAGTAGAAAACTACGATTTTCGAGCTAATTTCGACACAGTTATACCAGAATCTAGCCAGTTTAGCTAGGAATCAGTAGAAAACTACGATTTTCGAGCTAATTTCGACACAGTTATACCAGAATCTAGCCAGTTTAGCTAGGAATCAGTAGAAAACTACGATTTTCGAGCTAATTTCGACACAGTTATACCAGAATCTAGCCAGTTTAGCTAGGAATCAGTAGAAAACTACGATTTTCGAGCTAATTTCGACACAGTTATACCAGAATCTAGCCAGTTTAGCTAGGAATCAGTAGAAAACTACGATTTTCGAGCTAATTTCGACACAGTTATACCAGAATCTAGCCAGTTTAGCTAGGAATCAGTAGAAAACTACGATTTTCGAGCTAATTTCGACACAGTTATACCAGAATCTAGCCAGTTTAGCTAGGAATCAGTAGAAAACTACGATTTTCGAGCTAATTTCGACACAGTTATACCAGAATCTAGCCAGTTTAGCTAGGAATCAGTAGAAAACTACGATTTTCGAGCTAATTTCGACACAGTTATACCAGAATCTAGCCAGTTTAGCTAGGAATCAGTAGAAAACTACGATTTTCGAGCTAATTTCGACACAGTTATACCAGAATCTAGCCAGTTTAGCTAGGAATCAGTAGAAAACTACGATTTTCGAGCTAATTTCGACACAGTTATACCAGAATCTAGCCAGTTTAGCTAGGAATCAGTAGAAAACTACGATTTTCGAGCTAATTTCGACACAGTTATACCAGAATCTAGCCAGTTTAGCTAGGAATCAGTAGAAAACTACGATTTTCGAGCTAATTTCGACACAGTTATACCAGAATCTAGCCAGTTTAGCTAGGAATCAGTAGAAAACTACGATTTTCGAGCTAATTTCGACACAGTTATACCAGAATCTAGCCAGTTTAGCTAGGAATCAGTAGAAAACTACGATTTTCGAGCTAATTTCGACACAGTTATACCAGAATCTAGCCAGTTTAGCTAGGAATCAGTAGAAAACTACGATTTTCGAGCTAATTTCGACACAGTTATACCAGAATCTAGCCAGTTTAGCTAGGAATCAGTAGAAAACTACGATTTTCGAGCTAATTTCGACACAGTTATACCAGAATCTAGCCAGTTTAGCTAGGAATCAGTAGAAAACTACGATTTTCGAGCTAATTTCGACACAGTTATACCAGAATCTAGCCAGTTTAGCTAGGAATCAGTAGAAAACTACGATTTTCGAGCTAATTTCGACACAGTTATACCAGAATCTAGCCAGTTTAGCTAGGAATCAGTAGAAAACTACGATTTTCGAGCTAATTTCGACACAGTTATACCAGAATCTAGCCAGTTTAGCTAGGAATCAGTAGAAAACTACGATTTTCGAGCTAATTTCGACACAGTTATACCAGAATCTAGCCAGTTTAGCTAGGAATCAGTAGAAAACTACGATTTTCGAGCTAATTTCGACACAGTTATACCAGAATCTAGCCAGTTTAGCTAGGAATCAGTAGAAAACTACGATTTTCGAGCTAATTTCGACACAGTTATACCAGAATCTAGCCAGTTTAGCTAGGAATCAGTAGAAAACTACGATTTTCGAGCTAATTTCGACACAGTTATACCAGAATCTAGCCAGTTTAGCTAGGAATCAGTAGAAAACTACGATTTTCGAGCTAATTTCGACACAGTTATACCAGAATCTAGCCAGTTTAGCTAGGAATCAGTAGAAAACTACGATTTTCGAGCTAATTTCGACACAGTTATACCAGAATCTAGCCAGTTTAGCTAGGAATCAGTAGAAAACTACGATTTTCGAGCTAATTTCGACACAGTTATACCAGAATCTAGCCAGTTTAGCTAGGAATCAGTAGAAAACTACGATTTTCGAGCTAATTTCGACACAGTTATACCAGAATCTAGCCAGTTTAGCTAGGAATCAGTAGAAAACTACGATTTTCGAGCTAATTTCGACACAGTTATACCAGAATCTAGCCAGTTTAGCTAGGAATCAGTAGAAAACTACGATTTTCGAGCTAATTT
>JAEDXX010000695.1:0-13664 GCA_021725515.1 Epicauta chinensis
ACTTTTATGTTCTTAGATGCTATTTAGGACCTTAACTCTATTGTATACTGCACGTATTTATAAGAAAAACCTAAATAACTATAAAGTGCTCTCCCCATCCCCAAAGCTCGCCAGAAACGGGCACTGGAGAAATGGACCTCCTCATCCCACTTGAAGAAATGGAAAGAACACAAAGGACTGCGTCAGTCTAGGATCTTCATAGAAGGACCTAACGCTAGGCGCAGTAAAGATCTGCTGAGAAAAGATCTCAGAACAATTGTGGGACTGCTCACTGGACACTGTCCCATGAATCAACACCTACACAAGCTCGGCATCAGTGATGACGAGTTGTGTAGGGCGTGCTTAGAAGAGGAGGAAACTCCTCACCACATACTCTGCGAGTGCCATGCATTGGCTGGCCTCAGAGAGCAACACCTGGGGCGACGATTTTTGGAACCAGAAGACGTTCGGAAAGCCGAACACGGCAGGCTACTGAGCTTCATTAGAGGATTGGAACAGCTGTGGTAAGGCTCTGGTAAATGGAGGTGCACACAATGGGCCAGATGGCCTCAGTGTGCGGCTCTCATGTAGGGTCGCTCCCAAAAGGAAAAAAAAGAAGAAAAAAAAGTGCTGAAAGTGGAAAAAGCAGAGCTTACTAGATTCTAAACAGTACACAATTTCTTTGTTATTTATAATCTAAGTATGTACTGACGAGGACTTAAATTTCGACTCGAGAAGTTCTTGTCTTGGCTCGACTGTCGATGTGCGTCTCTTGCAAAAAAAAACTAATTACAATTTTTGTTGAATTGAAAGAAGAGATCAAAAAGCGAATACAACAGAGTTTGTTTGAAGATTGCTCGAAATAACGAATTCTTTGGTCAGAAAAGAAAATCAGAAAGATAATTATGGCTCGATTCTTCTAGAAGTACATTCACAGAACGAAAGAAACATCTAGCATCTTTATTTACCGTCTTCACTATTGTTGACTTAGACAAAGATGCAGCTTAATTCAAATCAAACGCTCCTTTATTCCACATTAATGCCCTTGCGTCAGTCTACATCGTTTACCGATAAAAAAAAACGATTTTTATCTAGTTGGTGAAATAATTGGATAATTTGTAAATTATCCAAAAGAGAGAGGTCTGCTTGTTGTCCTGTCGCGACGAGAGACAGCGAGACAAAACATTTCTAATCTTATTAGAGAAAACAATATCTGGCTGCGTCCAGATTTCTTAAAATTAATAATAATCTTTATCAAATAGAGATAAAGATTGTGATTGCAACTTCTACGGAATTTACTAGACTTCTTTCAGTTGTTTGATCGATTTTCATATGAATTAAATCGAAACCATCCAATAATTATTGAATAATCAATAATTAAAATACTAGAAAAGTTACAAAACGATAGGAAATAGTTTTTGATAAAGTTCATGGCCGTGAAACGAACATTAAAAGATGACAAATAACAACAAAAACAATAATAACAATATCTATATTTAGTATTATTTTAAAATTAAATTCTCTCTTGATTATTTTTAAATAATCTATATTGAAGCAACATTTTTATTATCAACTTCATTTTTATTATAATATATATGTAGATGAATAACATAAATACTATCAAAGGCAATAATTATTTTAATAGTAAACAGATTGATAGAAGAAAGACTTGTAAATTATCAGCAATTATTAATAATCAATGATAAGCCGGATTGTTCTAGATGTTCAATAAAATAATCATTAATTATTATAACAAATAGGCTATTATGTGAGATATATATGTAAGGACTATATAAATAATTAGCGGACCCGGCAGACTTCGTCCCACTCGTTCATTCGTTTATATTCACAAAATTAACAATATTAATTCTATTAATTAAATCATAATCTGGCAAAATAGCGAAATGTTTGAACAAATTATTGTTTAATTATTGTAAAACGTCAAAAAGTGAGGTTGGAATATCTGTTATTTACATTTTAAAATGAACTTATTTCCAAAACGGCCAGCGATGCGGACGCGTACCCGCTTGTCAAAACTTATTTCCACAACCGCCTATATTCCAACATATTAAAACTTCAATGCCCGATTTAACCCCCTTAGATATTGAATTTTCAAAAATCCTTTCTTAATGAGCGTCTACATCACAAAAGGAATATATGTGTCAAATTTAAAGTCGATCGGACGGATACTTTCGGAGATATCGTGATGAATCAGTAAATGAATAGGAAATGGCTTATGTAAATATAGATATACCATTTCTGCTAGGCATCTAAACACATGCGGAAACATGAGTATGACTAAGAGAAAGCACTAGGTACTACAGAAAGTAATAAAGTGCACCTTCTAAAATGTCGCCTTTCAAAGCCGTCGCATTCAATATAGTCTATTATGGGGTTGAGCAGACTTTCAGTGATATACGAGACAAATAGGTAAATAACAACCAGATAGCCACACTTCTTTGACGGGTCAACATGTTTTCCGTCCAAATTGATAACATCTCAATGGTCAAGACAAAGACAGATTTATTTGAGTCTAGTTTTGGACTATCTCTCAGCGATTATGTCTCTGTTACCGTGGTTTTTGCGGTATATTTTTTAGCAAGCCTTCTTGCGAAATATGCCAAAATTCAATTAAGAAATTGTAGCAATCCTATTTTTTTTTTGGCAAACAAAAAGCAATTATGCTTTTTGTTTTTTTGTTGGATAGTTTTATCACTATTGGCATGACCTGGCCATTAAAACTATCTCATGGCAAACACTAAACGTGTTAATTTTTACAAAATCGAAAACAGAAAATTACGATATCGGTGAACATTATCAATTTCTATTGTTTACTTTTATTTTATAATAATTGGTTTCGAATCGTGACCTATCACTATAACGAATTAATTCGGCTTCAAAATTAAATCAAATTATTGAGACTAGTTTGCATTACACTTAACGTGTCTTAGTACTATCGTGTCCGTAATAAAGAGGTATTTTTGCAGTTTCTCTTTCTATTTAGGTCGACATCCGCAGGTCTGTCTCGTGATTAACAACTTGACGAAACACTGTCGATCGATTTAGGTGCAAAATCTGTCCGCATTAGAGAAGTATCAGTAAGGAACGAATTCGTCCGTTAAAAACAACACAGAAAAATATGTGACGTCCACAATAGAGGGGTATAAAAAAAGAACACCTCTTTCGATAACAACAAAATACGAAATTGTTATTTCGACCCAATTTTTTGAGATTAATCCAAGAATGCCTTGAGTCAAAAATTTCTGAAATTGATAAGAATTGGTACACGTGCCGGAAACTTGTTTTGTCGAAATTTTTTTGATAGAATCTCAAACAAAAAATACGTATATATCAGGTGAACGTGATTCAATTTCTTCGATACAATAGTGTCCGTAGTAGAGAGGTGAGACTTACCGTAGATCGGCGTCTTCGATTGCGTCATACAATAGAGATGCTAAATAGACTTCGTTTCTTGTATAGCCTCTGTAAATGCTCATTTTCACATAATCAAATGATTTTTTTAGCAACAATTCCACAATATAGTGCGAACGAATTTATTGAATGATTATTAATTATCGATTGTTTTGACTTCGAAAAAAACGCAATTCAATTAAATCAAACACGTTAAAGCCTTTTATCAGAATCGTGTGTTGACACCAGCAATTAATCAACAGGAAATATGGAATTTCAGCAATGGTGTTGGACCTTTAAAAACGAAACAATCACAACAAATTCGTTTAGAGGTTAGTTTGTTTTTAAATACCACAATGTGCAAGAACGCATGCGCTGTGTAGCTCAACCAACAGAGGGGGTGGCTAAGGCCCGGTTCACACACGATGCCAATCAGTTTTTGTACGATTTCGAATCTTCTAGGCCTTGGGTGGCCAACAAGTCGATATCTTTATTTAACTCAACTGGCATGTGATAGCTTTTTTTTACTAGTACTTGTGTTAAACATCATTCAAACCTTTGGGCACACTTGCAGAGCGTGTTAGTTGATTTTTACGTTGTATATACCGGTAAACTAATGCAACTAGGTACATTAGAAGAAGAGTGGGGGGGAAGTCTCCTCCTATTCACGGCATACGATAGAACAATTGTGTGGTCAGAGTAAGTCGAAGAGGAGGAGTGTTAAGACAGCAATAACAACAAACATGTGTTGTCCGTGTCGTACTCATAATGAGACTTTTCAGAATCAAATTTTAATCAATATTTATTTAAAAAAACAACTTATAGAATCACGAATAAATACCAATTATGGAAGTGTAAAAATTACAAAAGAAAACGATTCTTTACCAACCAAACAAAACATTGAAACAGAAATCAGATGTCTACTTACTTTATTTTCGAATTATCAGAAATTATAGATTGTGTGCCAATTAAATGTTATGTCTATCTAGCAATGGACTATTAAATTGTTTGTAACTTTGAAAAGAATAAGACACAGTACAGTCCACCCTTGTTCAACTCATTACAGAATGAGATGTACCTAGTTGGTGGACAATTTTCAAAACTCATAATGAATACAACAGAGACAACACATGTATGTTGATATACCTTGCTTTGTCAGTTATATTAAATTCAGTACGTATTTATAGCAACTATTAACCTTGACTCCAGTGAGAAATATCTAGAGATGTGAAAAAATAATCCATTTTTGTATTGATCGATTTTTTTTATAACCGATTTTTAATAATCGATTCTCTAGATATTAAAGATAGATTTTTAATAAATCGATTATATTAATTACTCTATTTTTTTTATTAAAAGTAAAAAAATTAGATGGTTTAAACCAATATCGCCAAACTATCTATGCTACATTCATCGACCAAACGATTCCTAGATTTAAGTTGGCACCCTTGAATTTACTGATATTTTTAGGGATTTATTTGTTTGCATCCATATCCCCGCTAACAATCCTGGGACTACGTACTGTGCTTAACTACACTTCTGTCAAATCTAGTAACCCTTTGGTTGGTGAATTTAGTATACACATTTTAATCAATTTTAGCACTAATGAATTGTTAATAATAATCTGGTAATTTTATTATTATGTACAAAGAAATGCAATTTTTCAAATAATTAAAAAAAAATCGAATTTCTCCCAAAAATCGATTTTTTCGTAATCAATTTTTTTCACTCCATGTCACATCCCTAGAAGTGCCTAAACAATAAACATAAAAAACTTCTCCTGTCCGACTTACTCTGACCACACATTTGTTCTATCGTATGCCATGAGTAGGAGTAGACTTCCTCCCACTCTTCTTCTATTGTATCTAGTTGCATTAGTTTATCGGTAGGTTTGTGAGGACTGTAAGTATTCAATGAAGGCCAATTAGTGGGTGAAATTGCGATACTAGGCAGTCGGATCGAGTAATATCCTGCAATTGTTCCACTGGCTATTTTGTATATTTGCATTATTTGGGCGCTATTGGGCAAAGTCTGTGGTCTCGACATACGTTTTAAACGAAAAGTTGATAGCGACACGATTTTGCTGACCAAAGATATTTCGCATACAATCTCGACCTTATCAGTCACGTCTTTCCCGACTGCATTTATATCAAAAACGTCGAACAGTTGGCCTTAAAATTGAGCACTAAATTACTGTAGATACCCGAAGTTTTTTGGTCAAGCCCACAAAATATTCTTATCATAAATACGTGATTTATCAACGACCTACGATGTGCTTCCTTGTTAATGACAATGAGCACTTTTTATCATTAATGTTTGTTTAATTGTTTATGTACGGTTTATATCTAGAATATTCTTATTTTTATTGATAATAATAATACAATGTATTCCAGACAAAAAAAAACTTATTTATTGTATAATATTTTAAAAATTTAAAATCACAAATGCACAAAATAAATAACAAATTAGTCGTGTTTCTTAACACCAGGTACCCAAACAGGCACAGCAATAGCACCTATACCGACACGTTCAATAATGATGTCCTCTTCAAAGATATCGGTAACGTTGTAGAATTTCTTCAATTCTTCTATAGCTCGATCTTCCTTCTGTAAATTAAGAAAATAAAGAAAAATGAGATCAAGTGTTTGTAGATTAACTACAACTAATAAAGCGAAGGATAATGAGCACGAGATCTGCTACTGTCTAAGACCTGATTGCAACTTTTCAAGACACTAAACAACTATCAAAATTATGCACAAAGAAATGGGCCCTTATGTCGAGTATTTTCTACAAAGGGGCGGCCGTTTGGAAAGTAGCGACAACTCGTATTCAGATGTATAGTTGAAATTTTGACTTAGGAGATTGTCGTTTGAATTCGTAAAACCACAAAATTACCTAACAATAGTTTCGGTAACAAAAGAATTGATCTTGTAATCTACAAAATGTCACGTAACATCCGAAAAAATGTTCATCGTTGTCATGATGAAACCAGCTTTTCCAAACTTCATTGAAATGGAAATTATTGTCAGGAGAACAAGTGTCAAAAAAAAAAACGAAACATTTCGACAAAAAATACATAATCAATTAATTTAGAAACTATTAATTTCATTTGGATAAAAGTCTCTTTCTTTCAATTTCTTCTTGTTTCTATTATAACTGACTATACTAAATTCATCAACCAAAGGGTTCCTAGATTTAAGTTGGCACACTTGAATTGATATTTTTAGGGATTTATTTGTTTGTGTCCATATCCCCGCTTACAATCGTGGTATTGCGTACCTTGTTTAAGGAGACATTTGTCAAATCTAGTAACCCTTTCGTCCCTGAATCCACTATACAATCTATAATACATTTAATTGTCAGTTGGTGTAGGACAACCTTTAATATTTTATATTCAAAAAGTTAATAATTCTGGCATATAAAACGTCAATAATAACAGTAATGCTTGGTCCAGATTAAACATTTTTAAACGTCAAAAAAACGCCGTCCGAATTTTTTTGATTGCAACTGTATATTAGCAATTTCTCACTCATTCACTCAATCGGTGACTGATTCATCACGATATCTCCGAAACTATCCGTCCGATCGACTTTAAATTTGGCACATATATTCTTTAGGTAATGTAAACGCTCACTAAGAGAGGATTGTTGAAATTTTAACCCCTAAGGTGGTTAAATCGGGCATTAAAATATCAATATGTTGGAATATAAGCGGATGTGGAAATAAGTTTTGACAAGCGGGTACCTTCCCGCATCGGTGGCCGCTTTTGGAAATAAGTTTCGATAATTTAACAGTTTCATTTTAAAATATAAATATCATATGGGGATCGGGTAAAACCTGAAGCTGTTGCTTGCGTTGGACCCTTTGGTTAATGGTTGAAACTCTATGAGGAGTAGGAGAAGCGGTTATCTCCGCGTCGTGAGCCACAGTTTTGCTGGAAATCGTTACTCGGCCTCATACGATGAGGATAAGGCTGATTAACCCCTAATCCCGTGTCTGTGTGGATTAAGCCAACCTGTGTGCCAACGAAATTCAGTTATTACCTGTGTATAAATTAACGATTTGCTTGTGATCTTCACCAGATTCTCCTTCTGTTTCTTCTCCAACGACACGATCTCATTAAAACTATTTTCTAATGATATTGGACTTGTAGGCTCAATAATTTTCCATGGATTTTTTGGACTTTCTATTATCAATCAATCAATAGATTAACAATTGAAATAACTAATAATTCGGTAGAACTACCTGGAATTGTGGCAACTTCCTGATTACTACTCTCGGACGACAAACGTTTCCGTTGTTTTTGGGATATTCTAACAATCTTACTATTATTAATATTATTACTAATACGATGTGGTTTTGGTGTTGAATTTATCGATTTTGGTGGACTATTCAATATTGGAAAATCATCAAATGAACTAGAAATTATATCACAGTCTTTCTTATGATTTTTAGGTGTTAAAATTGTAAAATCTGCACGTTCTGTAAATTGCTCTTCAGCTAATTTAATCGCCTTCAAACGATTCACAATCTGTGTTGTTGTTGTTGATGATGATGATTGTGGTAGAGGTGGTGAAACGTCTGGGAATTGAAAAGAATTCTCATCAATTTGTTTAGAACAAAAACATAACTTAGTTAAGATGAAAGCGAAACGAAAAGGTCATTTGATTGATTGATGAAAATCAATTAATCAACCTAATTTAAGTTTAAAAACATAACTTGTCCAGACCGGTGAACAGTCCAAAAACATGTTTCAATCAACACTTATCATACTTTAATATGAAACATCCACGTACCTTTGTGAATTTCATTTATTTTTCTCCGTTCAAACAATCATTTCATCGAAATCTATCCTTTTCGGTGCCAAATTACGATTAAAACTGCCACTCGTTATGATTCTGCAACGTTTAAGAGCCAAATTACATGCCCATATTATCTCGATTGTTTAACAACTATTGTTGAACTGCAATTGAGGTTATGTTTATGAAACTTATTCGATGTTTCACGTACTGGGATACTAAAAATTGAAAAATATTAATTAAATCAATTATACACAATTAAATTTTTACCAACTTTTAACAATAAACAAATTGCTCCAATTAATTTATTTTACAACTTCCAAAGAAGATGGCGCTGTAAAATAACACTGTTGCCAATCGATTTCCAGCTTCATGGTTTCTATTAGAGATGGCGTTGTAGAAATCATGATTGCCAACTGCAGCCTTGAAGATAACTAGTGCCATCTATCAATTGAAAATAGACTTAAATATAGGTTGATATGCAACCAAATATACACAACATGTCTAATTATATTTATGTCGTCGGCGTATTGTAAAATCCGCCATCTAGAAAGTAACAAGGCAGATCGTAAGATACTGAATATTTTGAAGTCTTTTATTGCCTGAAATGTTCAGATATTTTACTATATATATATATATAAAAAAATACAATTTTAGTAAAATAACACGGGAAAGAATAGATGGATGAATGGGCATGTTTTACGTAAAATGACTAATGGTTTTAGTATTTTGTTTTTTTTAATTCCATCATTAATTACTAAATATAATTTTGTTTTATTGTTTCATGTGGAGAAAGGTGATTGTTTATATTTACCTAAAGTTTATGATCGAACAATGCCATAAATCTATCGCTGTTAATTATTGGAGTTGTGAAATAGGTGCTTGCTTGGAATCGTCGTTTTATTGTGTACAACGATTTTCAGTCAAATCCATTAAACTTATTTGAATTTCACGATGAATCTCATTAGCTGTTGGTATACCTGGCAATTCCCATGTATCTTCCATACATGTTAGTTTTTCCCAACGAATCGGACATATATCATGAATTTCATTCCTTTAAAAATACACAAACATTAAATTATTGAATTCAATTAAATATAAAAATAAAAAAATTACCATTGTTCTATGCATGGTAAACAATAACTGTGTGTACATGGTAAAATGACCTCATGAGATGGTTCTAAACATATACAACATTCTTTGGAATTCTTGAAAGTTTGTGTCGTCGTATCATCTACGCATACTTGATTTCTATAATAGAAATACCTGTGAAGCAAATTAAAATAAAGGATGCTTCCAATCCATTGTCTAATATAATTTTGATCCATGAATTTGATGATGTCACAAATAAGTGAACAGTCCAAAAATATGTGTTTTAGACACTTTTGATAATGGTTTAATATTAAACAACCACTTACCTTTGTGTATCCAGGAATTGTCTCCTGTTATGTTACCAAAAATTATTCTCCGTTCCAAACACACAATCATCTCATAGAAATCCCACAAATTACATTACTCACTATCCTTTCCGATGCCAAAATAGCATTAAAACTGCCACTCATTGTGATACTGCAACGTCTAAGGGCCAAATAATCTCGGTTGTTTAACAATAATTGTTGAAGTGCAATTGAGGTTATGTTCATAAAACTTTTTGGATGTTTCACACGTAAACAATAGAAGCAATGTCATTTCTTTAATTAATCCAACCTTACTAGGACTCTAAAAATTGAAAAAATTATTGAATTAATTAATATAAACAATTAATTTTTACCAATTGTTAATAATAAACAAATTGTAACCAAGTGATTTCTTATTTTACAAATTCCAGTAAAGATGGCGCTGTAAAATAGCAGTGTCGCCAACCTATTTTCAGCTTCGCAATTTCTATCAGAGATGGCGCCGTAAAAAATCATTGCTGCCAACCCTCCTCTCTTATTACGCGCTAAAAATGAACGACAATTGTAATTGGATTGACATTATTATACCCAAAATACGTAATTCATTTATAGGAAAACAAAAACCGTATCTATAATACATTTTCTGAATTAAATTCTAAAATGGCGAGGTTATAGATTTTAGTACGTATTGTTGCAACTGCTCATACCTTAATTTTGATATTTTTTTGTTTCTTAAAATGATGCTTTTTAGTGCTGCTACAATTTATTTATACAGCTCATTCTTATACCAGTTCCTATTAATAAATCGTCACATATTAGACACAAGATGTTTTATATTCAATACTAACATTACCGTTAAAAAACTAGTAACGAGATCTGATCAAATCATTTACTTTCTTCAGAGAAATGACCAGAGTTGTCTTTTTTTTTAACACCTTCCCTGAATTAGTAGTTTACCTTAGGAATTTGATTAAATCTCCATTTTCATGCGATATATGTATTATTAGTAATACACATATGTCTTTAGACATCTTTTAATCTGTTGTTATATACCAAATTACCATATTGAAAGTTTAATCGTTGAAATATTTAAAACCTCTAAAAACTGTATAATCAATTAACATCGAATTTTTTTTTAAATAATTACCTTTTTTGTTTATCACTAGTTGAACAATATATTTGAGGTTATGTTTACAATACCATTTCAAACGTTCTTAATACAAACAAGCAAATAATTAATTTATTGCTGATTCTTATCTAATCCAAGTCTAGAAATTAAAAATGATGAAATTAATTCATTAATTTAATTATAACAAGAAAATAATTACCAGTTTTTAATGACATATACAGTGTGTCCCAGGATGGAGTTGACAAGAGGGAAAAAATCTTTATTATCAATTTTGCAAGAAAAACTCATTCTTTATAAAAAGTTCTGCTTGTCGAGAAAATAAGATTACCATAAAAAAAATTCAGATCAGATTACATATCTTTATTAAATTGAGAAAAAACAAGAACTTTTCTATCTAAAATAGGTATTTTGTGCAACTATGCAGTATTTAACAAAAAAATCAAGACGGCTAATTGATTAGTTGTTATAGTAACATCTCATTCATATCAGAATTTTGACGTTGTGGTGACAATTTCAATAAAAATTTTTTCACTGATTCACGTGAAACAGTTGAATTGGGAAATTTTTCATGAACAAGATCTATTGCGTCCCAATCCCATAACATTGTTCAAATAAATTCGTTCTTCTTTAGTCAATATTTTTTTATTCAAATTATTACCAAAACGTCATATTAATGAGATGTTACCATAACAACTAATAAATCAGTCGCCTTGATTTTTTTGTTAAATACTGCATAGTTGCACAAAATACCTATTATAGGTACAAAAGTTTTCGGTTTTTCTTAATTTTATGAAATCATGTAATTGGATTTAAATTTTTTTTTATGGTAATCTCATTTTCTCGACAAGCAGAACTTTTTATAAAGAATGACTTTTTGACGTAAAATCATAGATAAAGATTTTTTTCCTCTTGTCAACTCGATCCTGGGACACACTGTATATAAATAAACAAATTGTTGCCAACTGTCTTTCTTGCTTTGCAGTTTCTTCAAAAGATGGCGTTGGAAACAAACATTGCTGCCAATAGCTCTTTTGCTTTACAGTTTCTACACGAGATGACGCTAAATTTAGAATTGGCGGTAATTTCAAATTAATTGTTTTACTTAATTATTGAAAGAAATAAAGACTACGATTCCAGTTTCAGTAATTTTGAATATTTTCAAAAGTATGCAAAATATGATATTGATTACAGAGTATCTTTGTGGTTACGAAATGGTTGAATTCTAAGAATATTATCAAATCATTATTTATAGCCGAAATGATAGCATAATAATTCTATCGATCCCAAGCAATTAGTTGTTTTGTTCCTTTTACTATTTTAGAGCACTTATTAATTATTTATACTTTAATTAAAAAACCAGATCTTTTTATATTAGTGATGCACAATGACTAAATGGACAGAACACTGGGGAAAAAAACTGTAAATGATTACAGAATCAACATTTTGTTTTTATTAAATTAAATGAAATTCTTAACAGTGCAAAAAAAGAAAAATTAAATGAATTAAGCAAAATTAAAATCATCCTCATCCTCATCAACATCACCAGTTGCTTGTTGTCTTTTCGCTTTTCATTCAAGTTCCCGTTCCGGCCATATCTCTTTCAATTCATCCAAACAATCTGAATTATCAGCAACATTTATATTCGAATAATTCAAATCAAAGTGTTCGAAATGTAAATGTTTACCGAATAATTTATCAGCCGCTTTATTAATAATCATTTCACATTTTGGATGTTGTATAAAATTAATATTTAATGGGATCTTTTCAATCACTTCATCTCTCTTACAACTTATCGAATCCAAGAAATTGTAAACTAAATCATTTTTCCCGAAATTCTTATAACATTGTGAATCTTTTAATGGTGGTGGTAATTCCCTATAAGGAATATGACCAATTTGATGATTGTATGGTATATCACATAATATAAAACATCTGGCTGGTTCGACTTTTGGTAGAAGGCACACATACTTTGGATTGTTATTTCTATTATAGACCCGACGTGCTATTATAACCATATCACGATGTAACATACAATCAATAAACAGTTGCATGGGTCGTTTATCAGTACCATGCGGCAACACATAATCACTACCGTCACCTTTCAAATAATGCTCTGGTATTTCTAACATATTATATATTAAAATGATGTATTTCGTCATCCCTGATCGATAGAAATGATTATTTTTGAATTCCTAAAACTTTTTTTTTCACGTTTTAGGACGCTATAACTGCTCAGGTATACTAATCTTTAAAGCTGAAAAAGTCGGATTTTTTTTTGATAAATATCTAACATATTATATATTAAAATGATGTATTTCGTCATCCCTGATCGATAGAAATGATTATTTTTGAATTCCTAGAACTTTTTTTTTTCACGTTTTAGAACGCTCCAACTCATTACTGCGCAGGTATACTAATCTTTAAAGCTGAAAAAGTCAGATTTTTTTTTGTTAAATATCTAACATATTATATATTAAAATGATGTATTTCGTCATCCCTGATCGATAGAAATGATTATTTTTGAATTCCTAAAACTTTTTTTTTCACGTTTTAGGACGCTATAACTGCTCAGGTATACTAATCTTTAAAGCTGAAAAAGTCGGATTTTTTTTTGTTAAATATCTAACATATTATATATTAAAATGATGTATTTCGTCATCCCTGATCGATAGAAATGATTATTTTTGAATTCCTAGAACTTTTTTTTTTCACGTTTTAGAACGCTCCAACTCATTACTGCGCAGGTATACTAATCTTTAAAGCTGAAAAAGTCAGATTTTTTTTTGTTAAATATCTAACATATTATATATTAAAATGATGTATTTCGTCATCCCTGATCGATAGAAATGATTATTTTTGAATTCCTAGAACTTTTTTTTTTCACGTTTTAGGACGCTATAACTGCTCAGGTATACTAATCTTTAAAGCTGAAAAAAGTCAGGTCAGGTC
>JAEDXX010000696.1:0-13408 GCA_021725515.1 Epicauta chinensis
GGTTTAAATTCTTTTTATTCTCATAATTCGTTTCTTTTTTGAGAGTCCTCTCAGTATCTTAGTTCTCTGCACTTTTTGGTGTGTTTGGTACAATAACGGATCTTTTACTATCACCTTGAAGAGCAAGTGACTAAGGCCCGATTTACCTTCAATTTCAAACAGCAACTTAAGCTTGGTCTTGAGCTCAAATCAAAAAGAAGACTTAAATCTGTGGCAAAGCACATATAATAAAAGGCTCATTTTATACAAAACAAATTTTGTTTCGAAGTTTGGCTACTGCAGATAAATTGGAACTAATTCTCCTTCAGTATGCCTATTTCTTCGAGAATCACTGTGAACTTCACCAGGGCCGGCTCTAGGCTACATTCCTTGAGAACTGTTGATTCCGATGGATAATTATATGTTTTTTCTATTGTTGTTCCGGAAAGGGGAGCCAGTAATAAGTTTGCCTGGAGGGGCAGGAAAGAAAAGCCGGTCCTGAACTTCATAGTCAAGCTTAAGAAGTAAGTTCTGAAAAATGGCTTGTTATCAGCAGAGTCCCATATTCTATGGTATACAACAAACTTTATTCTTATTAATATAATGTATTGTACAATATACAAAATATTACATAGTATGATTGTTATTATTCTTATTATTAAATAATAAACATTTAAAGATAAAACTATTAAAACTGATAAAGAAATGTTGACATGAACACGAAATTAGATAAATAATGACAATGAGAGTAGAGACAGAAATTGGTCAAAATTTCTTTATCGTTTTAAGGAATGTTATTATTATTGATTTTAGCAACAATGAAACTTATTAAAAACAAAACAGCTTAATAAATATTACAATCATTAACCCAATTTTTTTTGATTAATAATAATATAACAAAGCAAATATTGTGGTGTTGAATATACTACGAAATTAATTTATCGACGAAATCGTCCCAAATATGCCTTACAACTCGGACATGTATGATGTACGTCCATACAATTATCAATACAACACGGTATTAAACAGCAACCCAATGGGCATCTGAAAACGACACAACACATATTTTATTGATTAATTCGTATATATTGATCGACATCCGGCATTTAAATCGGAAAAAGGTCAACGGTTAAATGCGCTCTCGCCAAATATCAACAAAATTGAACGTAATAGTGCAAGCAATTTATTTTAATCACAATAAAAATAGGTTTATGGGTCAAGTTTATCGGATAGCTGCTTACCCCATCAGACAAATCAATGTGCCAGCAATATACGCAATGGTTCCAGGTTTCAGTCGTGTGGTTGTATCAATCTCTGCATGACAATGTGGACATATCATATGTGTGGGATTTGGACCAACTGGGACAACTGTTGTTAAAATACTTGGATCTTTCATAACTGTAAACAAAAATTAATGCGGTTTAAACAGATCTTTGAAATTGGTGGCCGTGACTTTCGCGATCTTAACATTATCGCTATTGCACTATATATTAGCTTTATCGTTAATCATAATTAATTTTGAGAGTTCTTCAATTCAAACGAAATCAAGAGAAATAATCGTGGGTTCAAATCATTTCAGCAGGAATTTGAACTCATCAAAATTAACCTTCAACAGTCATTTTCCAAAATGAGTTGTTTACAAAAACGGTGTATGTTTGTGTGATGTTTATTTTGTATAATTATATTCCAATCAAGAATATAAATAGATAGATAATTCCAATAAATGGAAAGCTACTATTAGAAAATTGATGTTTTATAAAGTTTCGCAACACGTATCAATTCAAAAATATCCACTTTCGATTTTCTTACCAGTTTAATATTCAATAAAACTTTTCTATAGTCGTGTTTGTCATACAAATTTACACATTTTATTATCTATTTTATGGACGGTTTCATACAAATATTGATAATTTTTATAAATATTGCTTAACAACAATTGGAATAAAGTTGTTTTATGGGAAATTCACATGCAACTCTTTTAATTGTAATGCTACCTTAATTAATTCACTATTAGTGAAAGTAGTTTTTTCGTTTTGTATAAAAGTGGGCAAATTGTATAAGGGACTCGAAAGTTTGATTTTGTTAAAATAAATTCTAGCTACAAGCCTTCTTTGTAGTAACATACAGGGTGTCTGAGGTACAGATAATCAATAAAATGTACAAAATACACTACTATGGTTATAGTCGAACTCACAATCAGTGACGCAACAAAGTCTAGGCGTGTGTATTTCGAAGGCCAATCTGAAATTTTACGATAAAATGACGTATAAATTCACGTGCATCCAAAAATTAACCACGAATTGCACAATTTGAGATAAATCACGTTAAAGTCCTGTTTTTTATCCTTCAATCTGCGAGACCAATTTGATAAACTGTGCATCTTCAAAGAATACATGTAAAAAAACTTGCAAGGAACGATCTGAAAAAAGTTGGAAAGTACAAAAGTTGATATGAGTCATACGTTCAGGACATCGAACAGGAATTAATTATTTAAATGTGTGGAAAAAGAACGTATTATTTGTTCGAATAATCGATGTCAAGTGAATATGTAACAATATTTGTGTTGTAATTTTAGAACCAATAAAGTTGTTTTTATGGCCTTTATTGTGTAATTTTTATAGTCAAATGAATATAAAAAAGTACACTACATAGTGTTTCTTTTTTAGCAAATAAACAAAATATTTACAGTAGAAGCTGGTAAAGGCACATTTTATCCACGAGTGGATAAAGGTTTTTCCCTTAAAACTGTATTTATTAGTAAAACACAAGTCAAATTATGTTTAAATTTCTTGAACTTCTTTGAAAAACGCCATGTTGAAAAATAAAAGAGTTATTTATTGAACAAACAGATACGATTAAGCATTTTTCTTTTTCAATTCTTACTTTTAAGGCCCCTTTGAATATTCATTTTTGGAAATTTTTTGACAGCGTACGTAGAGCAATGATATGCATAGTTACCTGTGCTGGTTGCTAATGTATTTCTACAAACAACTAGCATTTGTTTTTGTTTATTATTTCGCTTGTTTTATTCGTAAAAGAAATCAAACTATATATCATCTTCAATTACTTCAAAATGTTTACTACTCAGCAATGAATTAATTCCGACGATAATTTTATAAAAAAACTATTCGAAAATGAAGTGCAAACAGTTGTGTCAAATTTGTTACCGGAAAAATGAACGGTAATGTATGAAAAAGAGAATATTTCTCATTTTGTAAATGGAGTAAATCAAAAAGTATTAAATATCCAAAAAAGATGTGCTTTTAGCACATTTGTCTACATTATCACTATTACTGTTATTATTATTGACTCGAAAATAGAGCTTTCATTTAGCAATAGTTATAGTTATTTACTATACAACGTGGGAAAGTCACGAGCTGATAGTTTGGCTCACGAGTGAGCTAATTTCGTGAGAGAATAAAGTAACTTTAGCACCATGTGAAGTACAAGATGTTTTGTAATACTTTAATTTATTTAATTTTTTTTAATTTTCTAATAAATTATGACATTGGTTGTCAATGATTGTTGGTTGCTATTGAATTTCTCTAAACAACTAGCAATTGTTTTTGTTTATTTGCTGCTGGTTGCAGTGGAGGTGCTCGATAGTAAAGTGTTTACTTTACCCTCTTCAAGGCTCGATGATAAAATAGCACTTTACCATCGAGCGTTGAGTCGATAAAGTAGGACTTTAACAGCAAGTATTGGTAAAATTAAAAAGTACAAGTATTGCAAGAATCTTGCACTGCAATCGGTAGAAAAATCAGATTATCCACTCGCGAAATTAACTCGTGAGTGAGAGGCCTATCAGCTCGTAAATAAAGTCTCAAAATATAGGAGCTTTTGGAATTTTAAGAGCCATCAGTAACTTGACTCAATTTCTATTTTATACTTTTCCCATTAAAAAATATGCAAAAGTACCCAAGAAAGTCTACATTTTGTGATAGAAAGTGATGGTTAATACTGGATAACTATTATTTATTTTAAGTTTGAATCGCAAATGCTGATATTTTGGCTTTCGGCAATTGTTCGAACAGCACAAAAAGTATGAGTTTATGCTTAAATGGAATTGTCAAAGCTCTAATGCATAAACAAATGCGTCTTTAAGCGAATATTAATAAGTTTCATAAATCTTATTTGAAGTACTCTCAGTCTACAGGTAATTTTGTCAATTTCTCAAAATTTTAAATCGTTATTGAATATCATACAGTGTTTGTTTTTCAGCAATTTTGTAATATTATTCGCTCTGTCTGTTACTAAAATAACTGCATTTGATTTACAAAAATAAAATCCACAACCTATCATCACAATCTGAGTTATTACAGTTTTTAACTGTAACATAAATTGAGGTCTCTTTCCTCCCAATCGTTATGTTTTATGATTATATATACTTAAAAGTGATTTCGTGGAATTCTCTAGAATCTTTTTTTAATGGTCCAAGAAAATAGTTTTTTCAATACTTGTCGTTAAAGTCCAACTTTATCGGCTAAAAACCCGATGGTAAAGTGTTTACTTTACCGTTGAGTAAACACTTTACCATAGCAACACCATAGCAACCAAAAGCAAATAAACAAAAACAATTGCTAGTTGTTTAGAGAAATCCAATAGAAACCAACAACCATTGACAACTGTATGAATAATTAGTTGTAACTTATTAGAAAATTACGAATATTAAATAAATTAAAAAGAGTGTTAAGGACAAGTATTGAAAAAAATCTTATACTGCACACGGTAGTAAATCTCATTTATCCACTCGTGGATAAAGGATGACTTTACCGCCTTGTACAATAAATATTTTTTCATCTACCTACTGCTACTACACTGTTTATCTACTAATTATGAATGTAATTCATGCTACCCGAGTTAATTATTTAAAGTGAGACTAATTGAAAATAGCCCACAATAATTAATAAATTGCATCATAAATAATAATAAAATAATAGACAGAAAACAATAGGATTGGTGTTTAGAAATTATAAAAGACACGTTGAAAAATATGAAATATACCAAATCAAATTGGTATATTTATCGAATAGGAAATGAGTAAAACTGATGGAATGAAGCCAAGAGTATCTTAAAATAACGGTATAAAACATGCGATTAATCCAAATTTCATCTAATTATAAAATTAATATCGAAACAATTGTATAATAATAATTTGATCGTTCATCATCACCAGATAATTAGACATTAAAAACAGATTTTAGAGCCTTGAAAGTAAAAATATAAATAAAGCGAAGACATGTCAAGGATTTTTGTAAATAACAAATCATGGATAATTTGCAATTTATATTATTATTATGAATAAATGCTTGTAATTGTAGGTAATTGTAAGTACTTACAGGTAGTTTGTGCGGTATAGGGACTAGATGGTGGTACACCCCCAACAGCTTGGGCGTACGTTGGTGGAGCTGCTGGTGGTGGTGTATAGCTGTACGGTGGTGGTTGTCTTGATGGTGTTTTATCCATTTTTATCACAATTTAATAATAATAATTTTATCACAATTTGAATGGATTGAAACAAGCCCACTATCGATTACGAAATTGTTGTTGAGAGCACAGCGACCGTTCTACTACTGCGACCATATGCGGAAGGTGCCCTACCACCGCACCACAACAAACCTATATACAGAAGAACTGCTATAATAAAATTCTCAACTTTCTATGAACAAATTCTGTTGTATAATTATATGTTAAAGGTTGGTTCGTTCATTTTTTATTTTCTTTTTATAAATAAATTTACGCACACGATAAGACGCCATTAATTGAAAATGTTTGTTAAAACAACACGATATTGTTGTATTATTACAAGAGTAAATAGGCTCTTTATATAATGATAATTACGGAAATTCCGCCTATAATTGTTCACACAATGACAATATTCATTAAAAGTAGAGGAGTTTCGAAATATTTCCGGGTGTCCTCTTGGACGGCTGCTCCGGTTTATTTATAGACGTTTACGCGCGTCGTTTCGCTGAAAACCTAAAAGTGATAAGCAATTTAGATCGATTGGGTTCACGATATTTACCTGGGATCCTGGCAAAAATATCGAATATAAATTTATATAAATTATGGATGTTTTGAAAATTTCGTACAATATTTTATCTCTTCTTTGTTTTTTTTTTTGTTATTCGAATTCTCGAAGGTTATTATTTTGGCCTCCCACAATTTAGCTTAATAAATACTTTACGTTGTTTGGAAAATTTGCAAAATTACTACTTATTAATTAAAACGAATGACGGCTAAATTGCTTAATTATTTAGGTTTTACCAAGCTCCTTGCATGTTGAATTGTTATTTATTACAATTATAAAAAACGTACTGTAATTAACTATTAATAAGCAACAAATAACATTCTGAAGCAAAAAAAATATTCATTAAAATTGATGTTTGATCAATATTAACAACGCGTCGTTCCTTTTACGTGTACGCTTAAAAAAAATTAAGATAATCAACAATATTTACTGAAAATTACGTCACATCGAGAGATTTATTAATATATTTGTAGTAACACGTTTTTGTTGTGTTTTAATTAGGTATTGTTTTTTCTAAATTGTTTATATACGATTTCAATCCGGTTTCGTACACTGTAAACTTGACAAAACTACCTGTAAACTAACACGTAGAACAGAAGAAATAGTGATAATTACTCGTAATTTTCAAGTAATTAGCGGATAATCGATTCTAAACGACAACGCTAACATTGACGTTAAATTGTAGATAAAACAAGATACTGCTACCATATTGGAGTTTATCGCATTCTGTATTTGTCTGCAATTCCAAACATGGCTAAATTGCGCCATATCAGACGGATCTAGTTTCAAGTTTGGTTGGAAGGCCCTAGGCAAATTACATTGGGACGCCCGCAAAATCATAAAAAAAAATCAAATACTTGCCTTAAAATGGAAAATCTACTGAAGACGCTTTCGAGGGCACAGAGTACCGCATTCCATAGAATTATGAACAATATTATTACTATAGCGCCACCAAAATAGTTTGGCCTCCGACCATAAGATGTGCACTAGCAAAATTGCCCAACTGAAGGGGACAAGCATTTGCAGCGGAATTTCATCCGGGTAACATCTGTACATTCCGAAAAAAAGTTCAATTCCCCATTGATCAACGATTCTAAAGTATATTTATTGTAATTTCAACTTCATATCGATAATGGAACGGTAGTTGTAAACTTTTAAGAAAAGTTCTAAAGAGGAAAAACTTTTTTATTTTGTATTTTACAAGAAAAATGCATTCTTGATAAAAGTTTTTGCTTGTCCGGAAACGGCCAATTCAGTTTTAACCTTTTCAAATTTTCTTTTAGTTTCAGAGAAAAATCTAAAATTGTTCGTTTTTAGTTGAAAATTTTTCAAAGTCCCAAAAAGTAAGTTTGCATTTCATGGTAATTGTCATTATTTATTAATTTTTATTGACCGTAATTGTTAAAAATGTTGTCAAAAAACCAACGCATTTTCCTATTTGAGTGCTATGGCAAAGGTAATAAATCGATCCGTCGAGTTCTCGAAGAATTTAATCGAAAGTTTTTTTTTTAGGTAAATGCGTTGGTTTTTTGACAACATTTTTAACAATTACAGTTAATAAAAATTAATAAATAATGACAATTACCATGACAACGCAAACTTACTTTTTGGGACTTTGAAAAACTTTCAACTGAAACGAACAATTTTAGATTTTTCTCTGAAACTAAAAGAAAATTTGAAAAGGTTAAAAATGAAGTGGCCGTTTCGGGACAAGAAAAAACTTTTATCAAGAATACATTTCTCTTGTAAAATGCAAAATAAAAAAGTTTTTCCTCTTTGGAACTCGATCCGTGGACATACTGTATAATTAGAAAAATCACCCTTGTAGCCTGAAGTAGAATAATTAAAATTGGTTGATTGCTTTTTGGATTATAATAAATAATATTTTGAAAAATTTAGATGAAGGCAGTACATCGAAAACAACGTGGTCTAAATGGAAAACAGTTCACAGTTTTCAATATATAGGTACGATCCATATATTGAAAACTGTGAACACTTTACCATTAAGGTAGGTAAAGTGCTACTTTACCATCGGATTTTTTTGTCGAAAAAGTAAGATTTTAACAGCAAGTATTGAAAAAATACATTTGGATGACTAGAGAGTGCCATGAAAAAATTGCTACTGGAGCTTACAATTAGCAACAAATAATTATTCCATGATACTGTTAAGTGTTTAAAAAAGTATTTTTTTTTAAATAATTTTCACCTGCATAATCAAAATTTTCAAAATGAGTTTCACATTTTTAGAATACAATTATAGTAAACTATATGGGTCATTCCACCAAATAAAATCATTATTATGGGGCGACCCTCTCCAATTTTTTTCAAATTTTATGGAGGTGTTTACTACTTTGATAAAAAGGTTCCCTGAAAGTTTGAGCTCTTAATATGCGGCCATTCCGAAGTTTGAAATTTTGAAGAAAAAAAATTTTCAACTTTTTCATCAATTTTTTTGAGATTAAAAATATTGTTTCAAAATAGGTAAAATGTAGCTTTTTGAAGGAAAAATTCTCCGCTTTTTAATGGGAATATTCATTTTTTCATATACGCAAAGGAAGACCCTTCAAGTGAAAAAAGCGATTTTTCTCACAGTAGATCAATTTTGACATTTTTTTCTGAAAGCTTAATTGTAAAAAAACAAAAAATATGCACATCGCGAAAATGACATATTTTGTCGGAAAAATTCCCAGCTTTCAGAAAAAAATGTCAAATTTGATGTACCACGCGCCACACTGTGAGTCAAATCGCTTTTTTCACTTTGATTGAATTTTAAAGGATTTTCCGTTGCGTGTTTGAAAAACTGAATATTCCCATTAAAAAGCTGAGCATTTTTCCTATAAAAAGCTATATTTTACCTATTTTGGAAAAAAAGTGTTTTACCTCAAAAAAATTGATGAAAAAGTTGAAAATTTTTTTTCTTCAAAATTTCAAAAATTCATAACTTCGAAACGGCCGCATATTAAGAGCTCAAACTTTCAGGGAGTCTTTTTTTCAAAGTAGAGAACACCTCTACCAAATCTTAAAAAAATCGGAGGGGGTAGCCCCGTAAAAATGTTTTTATTTGGTGGAATGGCCCCTATATAAAAATAATTCATTTAAATTTACAACGTAACATTCTACAACTTTCTCTCCCGAGTGTACTTTTGCAAGTTAGTATTGTTGCTTTCTGTTTTACACTTCAACATCTGTGCCATCCTATATTGGTAGAGCTGTAGATGGCGAAAACGGCGCATGGACCTATTGTTTGCCATGGGCGCAACTTAGCCGCCCTCCAACTCCGGCGCTATAATAGTTCGTCTATGATTGACATTGATCTTAATTACAGTGTTAAAACGTTTCTCCAATTTGTTTTAATAATTAATTTGTGTCAATAATTGTTTAATTGATGATTTCTTGTCGATTATTTGGAAAAATTCAAAATACGCGCCATTTCCTCCCGAATCAAGCTGCATGTCACAAGTTCTACGTACAATTATTGGTTGTATACCCAATGCTGCCAACATAACTATGACAGAGAGCAAAAATTTCTCATTCGATTGAAGCGATTCGAGGCGTAAGCATCGGATGCCAATTGATCGAATATTTCTAGTTAAACAAAGCCCTAAAGAATGCATTAAACTATCTCCTCTCCTCATAATAATAATATCCTCAACTGGTTCTAGTCCTTTAATAATAACATAATTAAATAAATAATAGAGAGAGATAGAGAGAGGCAAAATGGACAATAATTACGTTCCAATCAAGGACATGCGTCCTGGATTGAAAAACATAACCGTTGTGTTCATTGTTTTAGAGGTCGGCCACTTGACTGTCACAAAAGAAAACCGCGAAGTTCGAACATTCAAAGTGGCCGATCAAACGGCCTGCATTAATGCAAGTGTATGGGATGAAGCTGGACAATTATTAGTGCCCGGTGATATTGTACGTTTAACAAAAGGTTATCTATCAATATGGAAGAATTGTTTAACATTGTACACATCGAAAGGTGGTGATTTACAGAAAATCGGTGAATTCTGTATGGTATTCAATGAACAATTAAATATGAGTGAACCGAATCAGGTATTCCCACAAACACCAACTGTTGTATGTGGCCCACCAAATAATATACCATTGAATGGTACAAATAATGGTACAGCCCGAATTGGTCCACCATTACCAACGTCTATAGTAACAACAACAACAACAGCACCAATACCAACACCAATTTTACATAATAATACAACGGTAGTGAAACCGACACCAAGTAGTAATAATCCGAATCGAACACCGAATAATGGACAACCGCAGGATAATCCGAAACGACAAAGGGGATCACGGGGCGGCCAACATCGGAATCGACACAATCGTTTAAATTAAGAGAGGCATCAAATGTGTAGAATTTTTATCTAATTTTAAATAACTTAACAAATTTGTATATTATCGACTGTTTTAGATAACTTGAATTATTTGAGGTATTCTCTTTACTTCTGTACATACACTGATGATTGTGTAGAAACTATAATTTTTGTAAAAACCAAAATATTTACAGTAAAGTTTATTTGAATCTATCTCGCTATGTTGCAGACGTTCTAAACCTCGGATCCATGCACCGCATCGAAATCAAAGCAGTCGCTGACTTTTATCTAGTGTTAAAAATAATAACAGCTGATCAGTGACATAAAAACAAACAACGAAATTTGTTTTAATTCAAAAAAAAAATGTATTATTTTGTTCCGAGTGTTAAAAGAGATTTCATTTTGCACGCTGATTGAAAATAAAGATAACGCCGCCACTGGATAGTTTTGACAGCGCTTGACATCTGTCAAATTTGTAACATAACCTAAAATTTGTTTATCTCTGGATCGGAAATTCACCATACGTTGATAATGTAATTGCGAATACTTTAAAAAATATTGATAAGAAAAAAAAGCGACAAACAGTGTGTAAATATACATGCAATGCGTACGGGCAATCGTTCAGTTTTTATTAATTATTGAAAAAAAACAATATTTATCAGAATGGTTGTCTCACAAACGCATGCACGCTCCTCGAAAATAAAATATGAAGCCGTTCTCACCGACACCAACGAAGAGACGAGAGAATTCGATCCAATTAGACGATCATTGATTAACACAGCCTGTTGTTGGTCAACATTATTAACAACTGTATTGATTGGTACCTATTACATTCCATCCATATGTTTAACATTTTATCAGCGATGGTTATTTCAGGTAAAATTGTGTATCAATCATGTGCTCCAATTTGTTTTATTAATGATCAATTTGCAGAATTTCCATTTTCCATTAACCACAGTTGTCATACATATGATTGTAAAATTTATTCTTGCCGCATTGATACGTGTGTTTCTGATGAGGAAACATGAGAAGACACGAATCATGTTCGGTTGGAGAGAGTATGTGAAAACTGTAGCTCCTGTGGGCGTTTTCAGTGGCTTAGATATAGGCCTCTCGAATTGGGGTTTGGAATTGATTCAAGTCTCTTTGTAAGTTTGATTTATCAACAATTAAATGTGAGCCTAACTTCACCACAGATTTTTTTGATTGTTAACAGATATACGATGACCAAATCGACGACAATTGTCTTCATTTTAGCATTTTCGATTCTTTTCAAATTAGAAAAGAAAGTAAGTATGAATCGTTTTGATATTTGTGAAAATCTAAAAGAACATTTTCCAATTCAAGTCTTGGAGTCTTTGTTTTATTGTAATCATGATAACAACTGGCCTGATCCTGTTTACGTATAAGGCAACACATTTTGATCTATTTGGTTTTATTTTATTATTATTAGCATCAATATCAAGTGGTGTCCGATGGACTTGTATACAATTATTATTGCAAAAGGCTAAAAGCGGTATGAAGAATCCCATCGATATGATCTATCATATGCAACCATGGATGATTTTATCAGTGATACCGTTTGCTGTATGGATGGAAGGACCAAATGTTATACGTAATTGTCAATTGTTGCGCTTTAAGGATACAACTATTGTTTTACATGCTATTTATAAGATTTTATTGGGTGCATTTATTGCATTCTTTATGGAAGTTGCAGAGGTGATGGTTGTACGGTATACGTCCAGTTTAACGCTTGCCATTGCTGGTATTTTTAAGGTAATATCTGTCTATTTATAAATTAGGAATTCTATAAAAGATCAGTGGTTATAACAATTGCATGACTCGTTGCGTCTATTTTTACTTGTACGGTGACTAATTTTCAATGGTATTTGCATGTATTATTTTTAAAATGAGAAAAAATCTATATATAACAAATATTAAGAGTAAAATGGGATTAAATAGCAGTAAAATATCTATCTCTCACGGGATTAGATTCTGTTAAACTGTCTCCGTTTTATTTTCTATACTTCGAATTTTTTATCGTTTATACAGGGTGATTCGTTAAAAGAATTGTTTACTAATTTAATAGGGCTAATGGCACATATTTCTACTCTTTACAGACTGATCGGATGGTGTAATTAGATTTTTTTTGAAATGGAATTTATATTTAATCTAATTGCTCATTAAATCATTTTTTATATTAGGGTGCGCCAAAATGACTAATCTATCGAATTTATGGTCTCAAAAGGGATTATATGTTGAAAAAAAATTCTCTCATTGGGAAAAATTCTTAGCTCAATTTTAAAAAGTGTCGGTGGCTATTTGAAATTTCCTATTTAAATAACACTCAAAAAAATTTTTGTCCATTAAAAATGCTATAACTTTTGAACCGTTTAAGGTAAAAATGATATCCAGGCACATTCTTGTAGGGCATTAAATTCTCTTAAAAATGCTTCAAAGTTGATTTTTCTAACTCAAAAATTCATATACTTACGGGCTATGAAAGTTGATGAAAAACAGATATGTTTAGTTTAAAGCTATTATGGAAATTTTCATTAAAAATGCTATAACTTTTGAACTGTTTGAAATAAAGATTTTATCCAGGCATATTCTTATAGGGTATTAAATTCTATAAGGAAATACTTTGAAGTTGATTATTTTAACTCAAAAATTCATATAACTACGGGCTATGAAAGTTGAAAAAAACATATCTATTTTTCATCAACTTTCATAGCCCGTAAGTATATGAATTTTTGAATTAAAAAATCAACTTCAAAACACCTTTTTAGAGAATTTAATGCTCTACAAGAATATGTCTGGATAAAATTTTTATCTCAAACGGTTCAAAAGTTATAGCATTTTTAATAGACAATTTTTTTTTGCATATTATTTAAATGGGAAATTTCAAATGGCCACCGACACCTTTTAAAATTGACCTAAAAAATTTTTCTCAATGGAAGCTTTTTTCAAGATTTAGGCCCCCTTGAGGCCATAAATTCGATTAATCATTAAGCATTTTCTTGAATGCTTAAGAGCAAAAAATCTTTTTATAAAATGGCTGTAT
>JAEDXX010000697.1:0-13284 GCA_021725515.1 Epicauta chinensis
GCTAGGAATCAGTAGAAAACTACGATTTTCGAGCTAATTTCGACACAGTTATACCAGAATCTAGCCAGTTTAGCTAGGAATCAGTAGAAAACTACGATTTTCGAGCTAATTTCGACACAGTTATACCAGAATCTAGCCAGTTTAGCTAGGAATCAGTAGAAAACTACGATTTTCGAGCTAATTTCGACACAGTTATACCAGAATCTAGCCAGTTTAGCTAGGAATCAGTAGAAAACTACGATTTTCGAGCTAATTTCGACACAGTTATACCAGAATCTAGCCAGTTTAGCTAGGAATCAGTAGAAAACTACGATTTTCGAGCTAATTTCGACACAGTTATACCAGAATCTAGCCAGTTTAGCTAGGAATCAGTAGAAAACTACGATTTTCGAGCTAATTTCGACACAGTTATACCAGAATCTAGCCAGTTTAGCTAGGAATCAGTAGAAAACTACGATTTTCGAGCTAATTTCGACACAGTTATACCAGAATCTAGCCAGTTTAGCTAGGAATCAGTAGAAAACTACGATTTTCGAGCTAATTTCGACACAGTTATACCAGAATCTAGCCAGTTTAGCTAGGAATCAGTAGAAAACTACGATTTTCGAGCTAATTTCGACACAGTTATACCAGAATCTAGCCAGTTTAGCTAGGAATCAGTAGAAAACTACGATTTTCGAGCTAATTTCGACACAGTTATACCAGAATCTAGCCAGTTTAGCTAGGAATCAGTAGAAAACTACGATTTTCGAGCTAATTTCGACACAGTTATACCAGAATCTAGCCAGTTTAGCTAGGAATCAGTAGAAAACTACGATTTTCGAGCTAATTTCGACACAGTTATACCAGAATCTAGCCAGTTTAGCTAGGAATCAGTAGAAAACTACGATTTTCGAGCTAATTTC
The DNA here is from genome assembly GCA_021725515.1 of Epicauta chinensis. Lineage (NCBI taxonomy): Eukaryota > Metazoa > Arthropoda > Insecta > Coleoptera > Meloidae > Epicauta > Epicauta chinensis. Next base: position 906 of record JAEDXX010000697.1, read on the forward strand.
GACACAGTTATACCAGAATCTAGCCAGTTTAGCTAGGAATCAGTAGAAAACTACGATTTTCGAGCTAATTTCGACACAGTTATACCAGAATCTAGCCAGTTTAGCTAGGAATCAGTAGAAAACTACGATTTTCGAGCTAATTTCGACACAGTTATACCAGAATCTAGCCAGTTTAGCTAGGAATCAGTAGAAAACTACGATTTTCGAGCTAATTTCGACACAGTTATACCAGAATCTAGCCAGTTTAGCTAGGAATCAGTAGAAAACTACGATTTTCGAGCTAATTTCGACACAGTTATACCAGAATCTAGCCAGTTTAGCTAGGAATCAGTAGAAAACTACGATTTTCGAGCTAATTTCGACACAGTTATACCAGAATCTAGCCAGTTTAGCTAGGAATCAGTAGAAAACTACGATTTTCGAGCTAATTTCGACACAGTTATACCAGAATCTAGCCAGTTTAGCTAGGAATCAGTAGAAAACTACGATTTTCGAGCTAATTTCGACACAGTTATACCAGAATCTAGCCAGTTTAGCTAGGAATCAGTAGAAAACTACGATTTTCGAGCTAATTTCGACACAGTTATACCAGAATCTAGCCAGTTTAGCTAGGAATCAGTAGAAAACTACGATTTTCGAGCTAATTTCGACACAGTTATACCAGAATCTAGCCAGTTTAGCTAGGAATCAGTAGAAAACTACGATTTTCGAGCTAATTTCGACACAGTTATACCAGAATCTAGCCAGTTTAGCTAGGAATCAGTAGAAAACTACGATTTTCGAGCTAATTTCGACACAGTTATCTCAGAATCTAGCCAGTTTAGCTAGGAATCAGTAGAAAACTACGATTTTCGAGCTAATTTCGACACAGTTATCTCAGAATCTAGCCAGTTTAGCTAGGAATCAGTAGAAAACTACGATTTTCGAGCTAATTTCGACACAGTTATACCAGAATCTAGCCAGTTTAGCTAGGAATCAGTAGAAAACTACGATTTTCGAGCTAATTTCGACACAGTTATACCAGAATCTAGCCAGTTTAGCTAGGAATCAGTAGAAAACTACGATTTTCGAGCTAATTTCGACACAGTTATACCAGAATCTAGCCAGTTTAGCTAGGAATCAGTAGAAAACTACGATTTTCGAGCTAATTTCGACACAGTTATACCAGAATCTAGCCAGTTTAGCTAGGAATCAGTAGAAAACTACGATTTTCGAGCTAATTTCGACACAGTTATCTCAGAATCTAGCCAGTTTAGCTAGGAATCAGTAGAAAACTACGATTTTCGAGCTAATTTCGACACAGTTATACCAGAATCTAGCCAGTTTAGCTAGGAATCAGTAGAAAACTACGATTTTCGAGCTAATTTCGACACAGTTATACCAGAATCTAGCCAGTTTAGCTAGGAATCAGTAGAAAACTACGATTTTCGAGCTAATTTCGACACAGTTATCTCAGAATCTAGCCAGTTTAGCTAGGAATCAGTAGAAAACTACGATTTTCGAGCTAATTTCGACACAGTTATACCAGAATCTACGATTTTCGAGCTAATTTCGACACAGTTATACCAGAATCTAGCCAGTTTAGCTAGGAATCAGTAGAAAGCTACGATTTTCGAGCTAATTTCGACACAGTTATACCAGAATCTAGCCAGTTTAGCTAGGAATCAGTAGAAAACTACGATTTTCGAGCTAATTTCGACACAGTTATACCAGAATCTAGCCAGTTTAGCTAGGAATCAGTAGAAAACTACGATTTTCGAGCTAATTTCGACACAGTTATACCAGAATCTAGCCAGTTTAGCTAGGAATCAGTAGAAAACTACGATTTTCGAGCTAATTTCGACACAGTTATACCAGAATCTAGCCAGTTTAGCTAGGAATCAGTAGAAAACTACGATTTTCGAGCTAATTTCGACACAGTTATACTAGAATCTAGCCAGTTTAGCTAGGAATCAGTAGAAAACTACGATTTTCGAGCTAATTTCGACACAGTTATACCAGAATCTAGCCAGTTTAGCTAGGAATCAGTAGAAAACTACGATTTTCGAGCTAATTTCGACACAGTTATACCAGAATCTAGCCAGTTTAGCTAGGAATCAGTAGAAAACTACGATTTTCGAGCTAATTTCGACACAGTTATACCAGAATCTAGCCAGTTTAGCTAGGAATCAGTAGAAAACTACGATTTTCGAGCTAATTTCGACACAGTTATACCAGAATCTAGCCAGTTTAGCTAGGAATCAGTAGAAAACTACGATTTTCGAGCTAATTTCGACACAGTTATACCAGAATCTAGCCAGTTTAGCTAGGAATCAGTAGAAAACTACGATTTTCGAGCTAATTTCGACACAGTTATACTAGAATCTAGCCAGTTTAGCTAGGAATCAGTAGAAAACTACGATTTTCGAGCTAATTTCGACACAGTTATACCAGAATCTAGCCAGTTTAGCTAGGAATCAGTAGAAAACTACGATTTTCGAGCTAATTTCGACACAGTTATACCAGAATCTAGCCAGTTTAGCTAGGAATCAGTAGAAAACTACGATTTTCGAGCTAATTTCGACACAGTTATACCAGAATCTAGCCAGTTTAGCTAGGAATCAGTAGAAAACAACGATTTTCGAGCTAATTTCGACACAGTTATCTCAGAATCTAGCCAGTTTAGCTAGGAATCAGTAGAAAACTACGATTTTCGAGCTAATTTCGACACAGTTATACCAGAATCTAGCCAGTTTAGCTAGGAATCAGTAGAAAACTACGATTTTCGAGCTAATTTCGACACAGTTATCTCAGAATCTAGCCAGTTTAGCTAGGAATCAGTAGAAAACTACGATTTTCGAGCTAATTTCGACACAGTTATACCAGAATCTAGCCAGTTTAGCTAGGAATCAGTAGAAAACTACGATTTTCGAGCTAATTTCGACACAGTTATACCAGAATCTAGCCAGTTTAGCTAGGAATCAGTAGAAAACTACGATTTTCGAGCTAATTTCGACACAGTTATACCAGAATCTAGCCAGTTTAGCTAGGAATCAGTAGAAAACTACGATTTTCGAGCTAATTTCGACACAGTTATACCAGAATCTAGCCAGTTTAGCTAGGAATCAGTAGAAAACTACGATTTTCGAGCTAATTTCGACACAGTTATACCAGAATCTAGCCAGTTTAGCTAGGAATCAGTAGAAAACTACGATTTTCGAGCTAATTTCGACACAGTTATACCAGAATCTAGCCAGTTTAGCTAGGAATCAGTAGAAAACTACGATTTTCGAGCTAATTTCGACACAGTTATACCAGAATCTAGCCAGTTTAGCTAGGAATCAGTAGAAAACTACGATTTTCGAGCTAATTTCGACACAGTTATACCAGAATCTAGCCAGTTTAGCTAAGAATCAGTAGAAAACTACGATTTTCGAGCTAATTTCGACACAGTTATACCAGAATCTAGCCAGTTTAGCTAGGAATCAGTAGAAAACTACGATTTTCGAGCTAATTTCGACACAGTTATACTAGAATCTAGCCAGTTTAGCTAGGAATCAGTAGAAAACTACGATTTTCGAGCTAATTTCGACACAGTTATACCAGAATCTAGCCAGTTTAGCTAGGAATCAGTAGAAAACTACGATTTTCGAGCTAATTTCGACACAGTTATACCAGAATCTAGCCAGTTTAGCTAGGAATCAGTAGAAAACTACGATTTTCGAGCTAATTTCGACACAGTTATACCAGAATCTAGCCAGTTTAGCTAGGAATCAGTAGAAAACTACGATTTTCGAGCTAATTTCGACACAATTATACCAGAATCTAGCCAGTTTAGCTAGGAATCAGTAGAAAACTACGATTTTCGAGCTAATTTCGACACAGTTATCTCAGAATCTAGCCAGTTTAGCTAGGAATCAGTAGAAAACTACGATTTTCGAGCTAATTTCGACACAGTTATCTCAGAATCTAGCCAGTTTAGCTAGGAATCAGTAGAAAACTACGATTTTTGAGCTAATTTCGACACAGTTATACCAGAATCTAGCCAGTTTAGCTAGGAATCAGTAGAAAACTACGATTTTCGAGCTAATTTCGACACAGTTATACCAGAATCTAGCCAGTTTAGCTAGGAATCAGTAGAAAACTACGATTTTCGAGCTAATTTCGACACAGTTATACCAGAATCTAGCCAGTTTAGCTAGGAATCAGTAGAAAACTACGATTTTCGAGCTAATTTCGACACAGTTATACCAGAATCTAGCCAGTTTAGCTAGGAATCAGTAGAAAACTACGATTTTCGAGCTAATTTCGACACAGTTATACCAGAATCTAGCCAGTTTAGCTAGGAATCAGTAGAAAACTACGATTTTCGAGCTAATTTCGACACAGTTATACCAGAATCTAGCCAGTTTAGCTAGGAATCAGTAGAAAACTACGATTTTCGAGCTAATTTCGACACAGTTATACCAGAATCTAGCCAGTTTAGCTAGGAATCAGTAGAAAACTACGATTTTCGAGCTAATTTCGACACAGTTATACCAGAATCTAGCCAGTTTAGCTAGGAATCAGTAGAAAACTACGATTTTCGAGCTAATTTCGACACAGTTATACCAGAATCTAGCCAGTTTAGCTAGGAATCAGTAGAAAACTACGATTTTCGAGCTAATTTCGACACAGTTATACCAGAATCTAGCCAGTTTAGCTAGGAATCAGTAGAAAACTACGATTTTCGAGCTAATTTCGACACAGTTATACCAGAATCTAGCCAGTTTAGCTAGGAATCAGTAGAAAACTACGATTTTCGAGCTAATTTCGACACAGTTATCTCAGAATCTAGCCAGTTTAGCTAGGAATCAGTAGAAAACTACGATTTTCGAGCTAATTTCGACACAGTTATCTCAAATCTAGCTTTTGCTAGATCGTAGAAAACTCGATTTTCGAGCTAATTTCGACCATTTCCAGAATCTAGCCAGTTTAGCTAGGAATCAGTAGAAAACTACGATTTTCGAGCTAATTTCGACACAGTTATACCAGAATCTAGCCAGTTTAGCTAGGAATCAGTAGAAACTACGATTTTCGAGCTAATTTCGACACAGTTATACCAGAATCTAGCCAGTTTAGCTAGGAATCAGTAGAAAACTACGATTTTCGAGCTAATTTCGACACAGTTATACCAGAATCTAGCCAGTTTAGCTAGGAATCAGTAGAAAACTACGATTTTCGAGCTAATTTCGACACAGTTATACCAGAATCTAGCCAGTTTAGCTAGGAATCAGTAGAAAACTACGATTTTCGAGCTAATTTCGACACAGTTATACCAGAATCTAGCCAGTTTAGCTAGGAATCAGTAGAAAACTACGATTTTCGAGCTAATTTCGACACAGTTATACCAGAATCTAGCCAGTTTAGCTAGGAATCAGTAGAAAACTACGATTTTCGAGCTAATTTCGACACAGTTATACCAGAATCTAGCCAGTTTAGCTAGGAATCAGTAGAAAACTACGATTTTCGAGCTAATTTCGACACAGTTATACCAGAATCTAGCCAGTTTAGCTAGGAATCAGTAGAAAACTACGATTTTCGAGCTAATTTCGACACAGTTATACCAGAATCTAGCCAGTTTAGCTAGGAATCAGTAGAAAACTACGATTTTCGAGCTAATTTCGACACAGTTATCTCAGAATCTAGCCAGTTTAGCTAGGAATCAGTAGAAAACTACGATTTTCGAGCTAATTTCGACACAGTTATACCAGAATCTAGCCAGTTTAGCTAGGAATCAGTAGAAAACTACGATTTTCGAGCTAATTTCGACACAGTTATACCAGAATCTAGCCAGTTTAGCTAGGAATCAGTAGAAAACTACGATTTTCGAGCTAATTTCGACACAGTTATACCAGAATCTAGCCAGTTTAGCTAGGAATCAGTAGAAAACTACGATTTTCGAGCTAATTTCGACACAGTTATACCAGAATCTAGCCAGTTTAGCTAGGAATCAGTAGAAAACTACGATTTTCGAGCTAATTTCGACACAGTTATACCAGAATCTAGCCAGTTTAGCTAGGAATCAGTAGAAAACTACGATTTTCGAGCTAATTTCGACACAGTTATACCAGAATCTAGCCAGTTTAGCTAGGAATCAGTAGAAAACTACGATTTTCGAGCTAATTTCGACACAGTTATACCAGAATCTAGCCAGTTTAGCTAGGAATCAGTAGAAAACTACGATTTTCGAGCTAATTTCGACACAGTTAACTCAGAATCTAGCCAGTTTAGCTAGGAATCAGTAGAAAACTACGATTTTCGAGCTAATTTCGACACAGTTATACCAGAATCTAGCCAGTTTAGCTAGGAATCAGTAGAAAACTACGATTTTCGAGCTAATTTCGACACAGTTATACCAGAATCTAGCCAGTTTAGCTAGGAATCAGTAGAAAACTACGATTTTCGAGCTAATTTCGACACAGTTATACCAGAATCTAGCCAGTTTAGCTAGGAATCAGTAGAAAACTACGATTTTCGAGCTAATTTCGACACAGTTATCTCAGAATCTAGCCAGTTTAGCTAGGAATCAGTAGAAAACTACGATTTTCGAGCTAATTTCGACACAGTTATACCAGAATCTAGCCAGTTTAGCTAGGAATCAGTAGAAAACTACGATTTTCGAGCTAATTTCGACACAGTTATACCAGAATCTAGCCAGTTTAGCTAGGAATCAGTAGAAAACTACGATTTTCGAGCTAATTTCGACAGCTTCGATTTTCGACACAGTTATACCAGAATCTAGCCAGTTTAGCTAGGAATCAGTAGAAAACTACGATTTTCGAGCTAATTTCGACACAGTTATACCAGAATCTAGCCAGTTTAGCTAGGAATCAGTAGAAAACTACGATTTTCGAGCTAATTTCGACACAGTTATACCAGAATCTAGCCAGTTTAGCTAGGAATCAGTAGAAAACTACGATTTTCGAGCTAATTTCGACACAGTTATACCAGAATCTAGCCAGTTTAGCTAGGAATCAGTAGAAAACTACGATTTTCGAGCTAATTTCGACACAGTTATACCAGAATCTAGCCAGTTTAGCTAGGAATCAGTAGAAAACTACGATTTTCGAGCTAATTTCGACACAGTTATACCAGAATCTAGCCAGTTTAGCTAGGAATCAGTAGAAAACTACGATTTTCGAGCTAATTTCGACACAGTTATACCAGAATCTAGCCAGTTTAGCTAGGAATCAGTAGAAAACTACGATTTTCGAGCTAATTTCGACACAGTTATACCAGAATCTAGCCAGTTTAGCTAGGAATCAGTAGAAAACTACGATTTTCGAGCTAATTTCGACACAGTTATACCAGAATCTAGCCAGTTTAGCTAGGAATCAGTAGAAAACTACGATTTTCGAGCTAATTTCGACACAGTTATACCAGAATCTAGCCAGTTTAGCTAGGAATCAGTAGAAAACTACGATTTTCGAGCTATTTTCGACACAGTTATACCAGAATCTAGCCAGTTTAGCTAGGAATCAGTAGAAAACTACGATTTTCGAGCTAATTTCGACACAGTTATACCAGAATCTAGCCAGTTTAGCTAGGAATCAGTAGAAAACTACGATTTTCGAGCTAATTTCGACACAGTTATACCAGAATCTAGCCAGTTTAGCTAGGAATCAGTAGAAAACTACGATTTTCGAGCTAATTTCGACACAGTTATACCAGAATCTAGCCAGTTTAGCTAGGAATCAGTAGAAAACTACGATTTTCGAGCTAATTTCGACACAGTTATACCAGAATCTAGCCAGTTTAGCTAGGAATCAGTAGAAAACTACGATTTTCGAGCTAATTTCGACACAGTTATACCAGAATCTAGCCAGTTTAGCTATGAATCAGTAGAAAACTACGATTTTCGAGCTAATTTCGACACAGTTATACCAGAATCTAGCCAGTTTAGCTAGGAATCAGTAGAAAACTACGATTTTCGAGCTAATTTCGACACAGTTATACCAGAATCTAGCCAGTTTAGCTAGGAATCAGTAGAAAACTACGATTTTCGAGCTAATTTCGACACAGTTATACCAGAATCTAGCCAGTTTAGCTAGGAATCAGTAGAAAACTACGATTTTCGAGCTAATTTCGACACAGTTATACCAGAATCTAGCCAGTTTAGCTAGGAATCAGTAGAAAACTACGTTTTTCGAGCTAATTTCGACACAGTTATACCAGAATCTAGCCAGTTTAGCTAGGAATCAGTAGAAAACTACGATTTTCGAGCTAATTTCGACACAGTTATACCAGAATCTAGCCAGTTTAGCTAGGAATCAGTAGAAAACTACGATTTTCGAGCTAATTTCGACACAGTTATCTCAGAATCTAGCCAGTTTAGCTAGGAATCAGTAGAAAACTACGATTTTCGAGCTAATTTCGACACAGTTATCTCAGAATCTAGCCAGTTTAGCTAGGAATCAGTAGAAAACTACGATTTTCGAGCTAATTTCGACACAGTTATACCAGAATCTAGCCAGTTTAGCTAGGAATCAGTAGAAAACTACGATTTTCGAGCTAATTTCGACACAGTTATACCAGAATCTAGCCAGTTTAGCTAGGAATCAGTAGAAAACTACGATTTTCGAGCTAATTTCGACACAGTTATACCAGAATCTAGCCAGTTTAGCTAGGAATCAGTAGAAAAATACGATTTTCGAGCTAATTTCGACACAGTTATACCAGAATCTAGCCAGTTTAGCTAGGAATCAGTAGAAAACTACGATTTTCGAGCTAATTTCGACACAGTTATACCAGAATCTAGCCAGTTTAGCTAGGAATCAGTAGAAAACTACGATTTTCGAGCTAATTTCGACACAGTTATACCAGAATCTAGCCAGTTTTAGCTAGGAATCAGTAGAAAACTACGATTTTCGAGCTAATTTCGACACAGTTATACCAGAATCTAGCCAGTTTAGCTAGGAATCAGTAGAAAACTACGATTTTCGAGCTAATTTCGACACAGTTATACCAGAATCTAGCCAGTTTAGCTAGGAATCAGTAGAAAACTACGATTTTCGAGCTAATTTCGACACAGTTATACCAGAATCTAGCCAGTTTAGCTAGGAATCAGTAGAAAACTACGATTTTCGAGCTAATTTCGACACAGTTATCTCAGAATCTAGCCAGTTTAGCTAGGAATCAGTAGAAAACTACGATTTTCGAGCTAATTTCGACACAGTTATACCAGAATCTAGCCAGTTTAGCTAGGAATCAGTAGAAAACTACGATTTTCGAGCTAATTTCGACACAGTTATACCAGAATCTAGCCAGTTTAGCTAGGAATCAGTAGAAAACTACGATTTTCGAGCTAATTTCGACACAGTTATACCAGAATCTAGCCAGTTTAGCTAGGAATCAGTAGAAAACTACGATTTTCGAGCTAATTTCGACACAGTTATACCAGAATCTAGCCAGTTTAGCTAGGAATCAGTAGAAAACTACGATTTTCGAGCTAATTTCGACACAGTTATACCAGAATCTAGCCAGTTTAGCTAGGAATCAGTAGAAAACTACGTTTTTCGAGCTAATTTCGACACAGTTATACCAGAATCTAGCCAGTTTAGCTAGGAATCAGTAGAAAACTACGATTTTCGAGCTAATTTCGACACAGTTATACCAGAATCTAGCCAGTTTAGCTAGGAATCAGTAGAAAACTACGATCTTCGAGCTAATTTCGACACAGTTATACCAGAATCTAGCCAGTTTAGCTAGGAATCAGTAGAAAACTACGATTTTCGAGCTAATTTCGACACAGTTATACCAGAATCTAGCCAGTTTAGCTAGGAATCAGTAGAAAACTACGATTTTCGAGCTAATTTCGACACAGTTATACCAGAATCTAGCCAGTTTAGCTAGGAATCAGTAGAAAACTACGATTTTCGAGCTAATTTCGACACAGTTATACCAGAATCTAGCCAGTTTAGCTAGAATCAGTAGAAAACTACGATTTTCGAGCTAATTTCGACACAGTTATACCAGAATCTAGCCAGTTTAGCTAGGAATCAGTAGAAAACTACGATTTTCGAGCTAATTTCGACACAGTTATACCAGAATCTAGCCAGTTTAGCTAGGAATCAGTAGAAAACTACGATTTTCGAGCTAATTTCGACACAGTTATACCAGAATCTAGCCAGTTTAGCTAGGAATCAGTAGAAAACTACGATTTTCGAGCTATTTTCGACACAGTTATACCAGAATCTAGCCAGTTTAGCTAGGAATCAGTAGAAAACTACGATTTTCGAGCTAATTTCGACACAGTTATACCAGAATCTAGCCAGTTTAGCTAGGAATCAGTAGAAAACTACGATTTTCGAGCTAATTTCGACACAGTTATACCAGAATCTAGCCAGTTTAGCTAGGAATCAGTAGAAAACTACGATTTTCGAGCTAATTTCGACACAGTTATACCAGAATCTAGCCAGTTTAGCTAGGAATCAGTAGAAAACTACGATTTTCGAGCTAATTTCGACACAGTTATACCAGAATCTAGCCAGTTTAGCTAGGAATCAGTAGAAAACTACGATTTTCGAGCTAATTTCGACACAGTTATCTCAGAATCTAGCCAGTTTAGCTAGGAATCAGTAGAAAACTACGATTTTCGAGCTAATTTCGACACAGTTATACCAGAATCTAGCCAGTTTAGCTAGGAATCAGTAGAAAACTACGATTTTCGAGCTAATTTCGACACAGTTATACCAGAATCTAGCCAGTTTAGCTAGGAATCAGTAGAAAACTACGATTTTCGAGCTAATTTCGACACAGTTATACCAGAATCTAGCCAGTTTAGCTAGGAATCAGTAGAAAACTACGATTTTCGAGCTAATTTCGACACAGTTATACAAGAATCTAGCCAGTTTAGCTAGGAATCAGTAGAAAACTACGATTTTCGAGCTAATTTCGACACAGTTATACCAGAATCTAGCCAGTTTAGCTAGGAATCAGTAGAAAACTACGATTTTCGAGCTAATTTCGACACAGTTATACCAGAATCTAGCCAGTTTAGCTAGGAATCAGTAGAAAACTACGATTTTCGAGCTAATTTCGACACAGTTATACCAGAATCTAGCCAGTTTAGCTAGGAATCAGTAGAAAACTACGATTTTCGAGCTAATTTCGACACAGTTATACCAGAATCTAGCCAGTTTAGCTAGGAATCAGTAGAAAACTACGATTTTCGAGCTAATTTCGACACAGTTATACCAGAATCTAGCCAGTTTAGCTAGGAATCAGTAGAAAACTACGATTTTCGAGCTAATTTCGACACAGTTATACCAGAATCTAGCCAGTTTAGCTAGGAATCAGTAGAAAGCTACGATTTTCGAGCTAATTTCGACACAGTTATACCAGAATCTAGCCAGTTTAGCTAGGAATCAGTAGAAAACTACGATTTTCGAGCTAATTTCGACACAGTTATCTCAGAATCTAGCCAGTTTAGCTAGGAATCACTCGAAAGCTACGATTTTCGAGCTAATTTCGACACAGTTATACCAGAATCTAGCCAGTTTAGCTAGGAATCAGTAGAAAGCTACGATTTTCGAGCTAATTTTGACACAGTTATACCAGAATCTAGCCAGTTTAGCTAGGAATCAGTAGAAAACTACGATTTTTGAGCTAATTTCGACACAGTTATACCAGAATCTAGCCAGTTTAGCTAGGAATCAGTAGAAAGCTACGATTTTCGAGCTAATTTCGACACAGTTATACCAGAATCTAGCCAGTTTAGCTAGGAATCAGTAGAAAACTACGATTTTCGAGCTAATTTCGACACAGTTATACCAGAATCTAGCCAGTTTAGCTAGGAATCAGTAGAAAACTACGATTTTCGAGCTAATTTCGACACAGTTATACCAGAATCTAGCCAGTTTAGCTAGGAATCAGTAGAAAACTACGATTTTCGAGCTAATTTCGACACAGTTATACCAGAATCTAGCCAGTTTAGCTAGGAATCAGTAGAAAACTACGATTTTCGAGCTAATTTCGACACAGTTATACCAGAATCTAGCCAGTTTAGCTAGGAATCAGTAGAAAACTACGATTTTCGAGCTAATTTCGACACAGTTATACCAGAATCTAGCCAGTTTAGCTAGGAATCAGTAGAAAACTACGATTTTCGAGCTAATTTCGACACAGTTATACCAGAATCTAGCCAGTTTAGCTAGGAATCAGTAGAAAACTACGATTTTCGAGCTAATTTCGACACAGTTATACCAGAATCTAGCCAGTTTAGCTAGGAATCAGTAGAAAACTACGATTTTCGAGCTAATTTCGACACAGTTATACCAGAATCTAGCCAGTTTAGCTAGGAATCAGTAGAAAACTACGATTTTCGAGCTAATTTCGACACAGTTATACCAGAATCTAG
>JAEDXX010000698.1:0-13138 GCA_021725515.1 Epicauta chinensis
ACCAATACTCAACATAATAAGTTCTATCGAAACTTTGTCAATGGAAAAAGAACTTATGGACGAATTAAGGTGGAAAGTAAGATCGACATTAATAAACAAACGAAGCATGAAACCGAACTTGTCTAAAGAGGAAGAAAAAGCTCTCAAAGGTCTAAGAAATGACAAATCCATCAAGATTTTACCGGCGGACAAAGGCAATGCCACCATGCCACCGTCATAATGGACTCTGACACCTATGACAAGAAGATAATGGACGTCCTAAAGAAGGGCAATTATAGGCTTCTACCTCAAGATCCCACAAAATCAGTGGAAAACAAAGTATACAGAGTTCTGAAAATATAACAGACTTTCATTTCCGATAATATCAAAACAAAATTGACCCCTCACCACAGTAAACCACCACATCTTTATGGTTTACCAAAAATTCACAAAACAAACATACCACTTCGTCCCATAACCAGTTCTAGAGGCAATCCCACAAGTAATCTGGCCAAACTCCTTTTGAAAATAATACAACCCTTGGCAGGAAAGACCAACACTTATGTAAAAGACTGAAAGCACTTTGTGGAAATAGTCAAAAACATGGAATTCTCGCCTGACGATAAGTTGGTGAGTTTCGATGTAAAGAGTTTATATACCAACGTACCTGTCACCTAATCCCTAAGAATAATAAAAACAGAATTATCTAAGGATCCATCCTTGAAGGATCGGACCACTCTACCATTAGAGGGAGTGATGGAGCTTCTGGAATGTTGTTTACGAAGTGCCTATTTTCAAGTAAAAGACCAATTCTACGCTCAGGATGATGGACTACCCATGGGCTCATCTTTGTCTCCTACCATAGCAAACATCTTCATGCAGTGGTTTAAGGAGCACGTAATTCAGACTGCCGTTACAAAACCAAAAATTTGGCTACGCTATGTTGACGACACGTTCGTTGTGTGGCGAGGTAGCACAGACCAACTGAGCAGTTTCCTCGATCACATTAACAACATTAGACCATCCATCAAATTCACTATGGAACTTGAAACGAATAAACAGCTTCCTTTCCTGGATGTCATGGTGGATCACAGTGATGGTACTTTCAAGACATCGGTGTACCGAAAACAGACACACACGGGACAATATCTTAACCAGGCATCTAATCACTCTGGAGAAACCAAACGGGGAATAATTGGCAGCCTATAGAATCGAGCTCGAGCCCTATGTTCTGACAATCATAGCCTTGAACAGGAGATTAAGAAATTAACGGCGGATTTAGTACAAAATGGATATACCATAAAAACAATAGAAAGAGTAATTAGATCATTAGACCAAAGGCAACATCGGCAACAACAACAAAAACAACATCAGCCACAACAACAACAACTACCTCAACAATTTTTTAACAATCCCATATATTAAAGGAACATCTGAGAAGATCTAACGGCAGGCGAAAGAATATAACATTAAGAAGGCGTTTAAAACCGACAATACATTGAGAAGCCATTTGACAAAGACCAAGCCGAAGGAACCACAACAAAAGAAGGAGTCTACAATGTCCCATGTGAATGTGGATAAATCTATGTAGGGGAAACAAAACGGCCTTTAGAGGTAAGACTAAAGGAACATCAAATCCGCACACAAAGAGGAGAGACGGCTAAATCAGGAATAGCGGAACATGTCTGGAGCAATCAGCATAGAATCCAATGGGCTTTGGCAAGTATCATCCACCGCGAACATCATTGGAAAAACGAAAATTCATAGAAGCAGCAATAATTAAGTATAATAAAGGGGTTTTTAGTAAACCAAACGTTGAATGTCCGACCATCTGGAACCCCCTCCTCTCCAACCTCAAGGACATTCAACTGCGCAGACGCGAAAATAATTAATTGTCTCAAGAGTTATAAATAAACATGTAATGCAGCTATAAAATCATTATGTATTTGATACCGGACGGTGATAATAAACGTCCGAAACGTCAAACGAATTCATAATAAAATAAAGGCATTGATAGTCCAAAAAACAGTGTTTTAATTTAATCAACTTGAAGAAGTTGCAGAAGCAGTCAGAGACGACGAACGCCACAGCACACGGAACAGACTTGTATTTTAAAAAACAAACGCTGCATTTTAGCTCCGAACCGGTAGATTATTTTTGATAGAAAACCAAACTGCATCAGTAAAAAAAGTCGAATTTACAAATTTTTTATTGCAATATATTTAACTTTTCCGGTATTTCAAAAATTCATTATTTTCGATGTAAAACAGTCAGTTTTATTTATTTTTATTGAGAAAGAAAACCAATTCTTTAGAAACGCAAAATTAAGATAACTTTATCCGAAGACGTGGCTTGTGGACAGAGAGAGAGAGAGAGCGAGAGATAAACCCCGATTGGTCCCTTTTCTCACGACTCCCGGAGATTTACCACGAAAGTTTCGTACGGCCTGTAATTGGAACGTACAGAAGAGTTGAGTCTTAACTCTGTTAAGTAATCATCAACTTTTTCTTATTATTTTTCCGGAAAGATGCGTCGATAATAACCAATTGGTCTGAAAGCTTGGGCTGGTTCGTTCTCTAAAAGAGTTTAATGTTCTTGTACATATTTGGATAGAGTGCCAAGTCTGTATGTGGATGGTTTTTAAACAGATGGCCCTATTATTTCGTCACTATAAAGCTCTGTTAATTCACATTGTAGATACTATTCATATGTAAATACAATGTGCAGGCATTCTTCTTAAATTGGAATATGTTATAGGGGGGGGGTTAATAGCTGCCATTATTTACAAAACAGCACACATATAGTCGAGTCAACCGAATTTATAACCATGTGGCGTCTTTTATTTCTAATGGATGCGCGACCATAACATGCATAATAAATCACACAATTTATTTATTTAAACAAAAATAATTTGAAAACTTTATTTTCTATTTTAAAGAATTTAAACAGAATCATTAAATTCTGATTAAATTGTTAATTGAGGGCTTAGGTTGCCGAAAGTTGTTTGTTAAAATTACAATATAAACAAAAACCGCTACCTATCAACAAACAAAACTCGCCTCGGCTCCACCTTCTGAAACGGTAAAAGGGCCGAGAACTTTGAACAGTTGTAAAAAACTTTCGATAATCGAAAACTAAAACCAAATTCAGTATTTAATCATCACACGTAATCAGTGCTCTGATCGCGCGGCAATAATAAATCACTGGGGAGAGTTCGACAATAACTTTTATTATTATGTTTTCTAAAGAGAAAAATAAGGTTGTATGAAAAGGGAATTAGAATTTGATCTCTTTCCACACAGAAAAGAAAAATTATAATTATAGTCAATCGAATTGGATTTAGTCGTCTTGACTCTTAGAGCGTTTTCACACGGCGCGACAGCAATACCATATATCGCACTCAATATATAGTAGATAATTTTCACACAATATAAGATTGCTACAATAAATGATAAAATGAAATATGCGGTGTTGTCGAATGGCACAGTTAACATTGAACCTTCATGAAGAGTAGACGTAGAGTTTTGCTGCTGGTTCTTGTGAATCGAAGAAGGAAAATAAAATTAAAAAGAAAGTATGTATAAAATCTCTCTCTTAGAGCGTTTTATCTGCTTGTAATTTTTCACTCTCTTCTAAGTTTTCATAATTTTCTATTAGAAAATTAAAAATTTCTGACCATGCGTTTCCTTTTTTTATTCGGCCTTTATAATCGTCACATGTTTTGTCCCATATTCAGGGTCTTTGTTCAATTAATTCAATAAGATCCAAAGTATCATATGTGTATTTAATTTTTTTCGACATGTTAAACGTCTTACAACAGTGTACGATTGATACTGAACGAATTGTTACAATAATCGGTCGGTCGTGTGAAAACAACCATACACTTGTAGGAGTTTTTACAACGGTAGCAATAAAATATTCTGCGATATCAGTAGAACAAATTGTCGGTCTTTGCGATATAACGCCATTGCCACCATCCCATTCATCATGTCACGTACGTGTGCAAGCTGGTGATTTAAAAGTATGTATTGTTGCACAGCAATATTGCGGCGTTTTATTGCTAGCACTATATTGCTCCGTGTGAAAACGCTCTTAAAAAATATATAAATAAAAGAGTTGATAGACAGATAAAACAAGTCGATTTTTCTTCGCTTTTTCTCAAATTCTTTACTCTTTATCAATCTTTAGACGTTGTCGAATTTAACCCTCTTCTACTAACTGGCGAGTTTTCTTGTTTGCCTTCAAAAAGCCAGAAACACTCTAAAGCAGTCGTAACTTGCATTTTATAATAGACAACTATAAGCGTATTAAAGGTTGATTTCGTGATAAAATAAAAACCGACAATACACAATGCGTAATAACCTATTGTTAACTATTGTTCGATTTCTATCACGTACAACATATTGAACAGTTTCCGATTCACTAACCACAGACACCACGGCACAACACTGGATTAAACTTAAAAAAAAAACGGTCTTCGAAATTTATTGATTTCTTGTTTTTTTTTCTGTTGTCTGATTGATTCGCCACCATTCCTCTCCTTAGTTGCTGCTTATTGCAAAACCGACTTGGAATTTTTCAATTTACTGTCGTATTACGGTATTTCACAGCGGTATATGTATATAAATTTTATCTTTGAACCTGGACGTGCGATGTGCGGGAGCAGGGACTCTAGGTTGTGGCCGTATGTGATCAACGGTAGGTGAAAAGATGGGACCAAAGAGCTAGACAGTAGTCGTATATATTGTCACATAGGCGTCACACTAGACGCAACTACAACAATAACAACCATACGGGTTAGAAATAATGGACATTTATCAACACCACTGCAAGATTCAGTAAATTAATTACGCCCACTAACTACTTGGCCTTCCATGATTGGTTAGCGCCAGCATGTTTATGTAAATATTTGTATATAGAAACGTAAACAGACACACCACTATTTGTTGATTATGGAGTGAACGATCTATACCTATAGACTATATACTATTTTGTGCTTGTTCATTCCTGTACATTTTATTATTTCGAAACGCTTTTCGTAACAGTGAAATGGTAAAGACAGGGGAATGTTTTAAAGTAATATTGGACAGGACGTGATCTTCGAACATGTATAGTGTATAGTACGTGCCAATGTGGTTGGACGTTTGATAAATGTAAGCATGCTCTTTCGGAAGAGAACGGTCATAATAGAAGATGAGAGACATTAGATACTTTCCCAATAGTAGACAAGAGTAAATTTATGATGATAGTTTACTATGCGAATCACGAATACCTTTTCATTTGATTAAAAACTTTTTAAAATAGTTCCGTTGCGTTTTTGTCATAATTACGATCGAAACAAAAACAACTCATGACGAAAAAAGTGAAATGCCAACAGAATTGAAACAAAAAATAATAATGAAACTGTTTACAGAAGTTGACTATTTCTTTCAAATCGCTTTAGGTCATGTTCTGCTTGTTGTTTGATATAAATTTCGGAACTTTTATTTTACTCAAGGAAACTCAAACTAATTCTCTCTCAGATAAGTTTAAACAAAGTAACAACAACAACAACAACAACAATATTGTAATGGTGATAAAATTCAAAGACTCCCCTCTCGTCAATATTACTATGGAACATATTATTCGGTTGTTGTTCAATTTTAGAATATTTTTCAAACAACATCAGAAAGTCGCCCTGAACACAGGGAGGACAAGTGAAATAAGCACATCCAAAATTCGTTGCCCAAAACATCAAAGGGTTTGTAGACCATTTTTATAGGATTAATCGTTTCTGAGTAAAGATACGGTAACAGAGCAATATACGAGGATAGTTCTAATTCTTTTTAAAATAACTCCCATTCCGATCGACACTTTTTTGTAGAGGCTATAACATTTTATCTCATTTTTCACCTCGCTTCTGTAATTAAATCATCGACGAGCGATTTACTCTACTGTAAAAGTTTGGATGGAACTATTTAGTGTCGGTCGGAGGCTATAGCAAAGCAAGCAGCTACTTAGAGCGGCATAATTCCAGGGATGGCAATTCTGTTGTTATAAGGGCGCTAATGATACGTTTATCTGGATCGCCAGGAAACCTTGGGCCGGTACTATTATCACCCTAATTTTGCTGGAAGGCGCGATTGAAATCCAATGACGAGGTGAAAGATGAGGTTTCAAATTTCTCAAGTTAATGGCGGCGGGTGGGTATAAGAAAATTGTTATAGTGTCTACAACAATGCACCAATCGATATGGCAATTTTATAGTAAAATAGAAAAAGGTTCAAGTTTTAAATATTTTAATAAATCAGGCACTTTTTTACGTTAAAAGAAAGGAGACCTTACTTTTGGGGTTATTCTCGTATTTATTATTAATTCACTTCCGATCCATTTCTGGTGGCTGTAAAAATGCAGCTTTATTTCCGGACGATTCCAAGATAACCAATTAATTACCAAATTATTTTCCACCATCCCAATTTTAAGCATATTCATGACCGATGTTCTATATATAACTGAACCGAAATTATGCCTCACATCCTTGCACGACCATCCCTAATTGGGGGCGGGGCGAGGAAGGGGGACAACCATACAATTTAACAGTAGGTGAATATAACTTTACACAAACAGATTCGTGTTTACATAGAATAGACAGTAAACTGTAACGGATTAGCCTAAATGCTCCTAGTCTGAATATTGTTGCTAAAGGACCACCTAATTACTAACATTGATATTGCTCGACTAGCCGCCGACTCTTAGCTTAAATGGACAGTAAAGTGTTGATTTGATTGTCTATTATTGTTAAATAAACACCAATTATGCATAACATTAAATATATTTGGATGTTAATTGTTATACAATCCGTTATTGATTATGATAAGAAAACAAATTCAAAATTAGATGGAGAGATGGAGGAGGGATGACAATATCTGGAGTTTATGAGAAAAGTTTTGGGCATTCAATGTAGTTTGTAGTGTATTAAGCACTCAAAACAATCCGACTAAGTAGATTGGTGAATTGTTTTTGGCGCCCAGTAAAATTTTATACGTTTTGAATATTTTGAAATAAATTTAACTAAATTAGTAGTATCGGTTGCAATATCTAAAAGAATAGTTATTTATGATACAAGTGTTAAAAGTGGCATAAAATCACTTTTAACATGTGTATCATACAATATTTTATCTACAACCACAGTACAAATCTCCTAAAATCAACTGATTTCTTAAGGAGAAGGTCTTGAATTTATATTTGACATTTGCTATTTGACGGAACAAAATTATAATTTGTCATGATAAATGCATATCGTTGTTCATTTTAATTTTGACAAACATATCTGTCAATCTATTTATAAAACTGATCTGTCATTTATTACGCTAGTGTTATAATTTTAAACTTTTAACTCGAATAAACTGTGTTATAAACATCACTTTTAATAGTGGTTGTAGATAATAGATATTTATGATATAAGGGTTAAAAGTGGCATTTTATTTATGTATAAAATCACTTTTGTGTGTCATAAACTATTTTTCTACAAACACAGTACAAATCTCCTAAAATCAACAGATTTCTTAAGGAGAAGATCTTAAATTTATATTTGACATTTACTATTTGACAGAACAAAAATCTAATTTGTCATGACAAATACATATCGTTGTTCAATTGTTCAATTGTTCACACACACACACACACACACACACTGGATGAAATAGTAGCGAAAGTACAAAACTGAGTTTTCGAACTTTTGGTGGCCCATTACAATTTTTTTTGGAGTTTTTTTTCTGTTATTAAATAAAAAAAAGTGTAAATTTGAGTAGAATTGGTCCGGCGGCACATCCACCAAATTAGTCAACTTTTATAGCACAAAATACGATTTTATTCTCCTTATGAGAATCAATAGATAAAAACCGATTGAAGCGTTCAAAGTTTATTATAAGGTTATAAGCAAGCAATCCTAAATGAGGATTAATTATTTGTCCAAATTGTTAGAATATCATTGTCAACGGAGGGGGTGGATTCAAACACAAACACAACAAATAAATGTATTTAGGGGTATTATGAATATTTATGTGTCACATAGGAATACAAAGAGAGTCGGAGTAGTTTAGGTCATGGGTTTTCAAGTGTGGCTTTTTTTGTAGTTGCCAACAAGTCATGAGTGTTTCTGATCCGTGGAGGGAGTATTAACTGGAGGGAGCATAGTTTGAAAAATGTGATCCGCGTTATTTTGCCGCCACATAATAAAAGGTCTCTCAATATGGCGACTGTCACCAGTGGCGTGGGCTTGTGTTTTTCTAAGGGGTATTGTGTAATTACATATTAAAGTAAAAAATATCTAATAATTACCTCTCAATTTATGAAAACAACGCACACACTGGACACGAATGGGAACCAGTAATGCCAACGTGGTATGACGATTATTATAAACACACTAGTCAAATGCCACAGGACACCACGTCACTGTGCACAAAAAGGTGAATTGTTAGATGGATTTACGCATGCTCAATGCCGCTGAAGGGGCCATAAAAGGTCTCTTTATGGTCGTTCGACTGGCGTCACTTTATTAACACAGGAAAGTTAGGCTATGCTGGCTCCAGTTAATACTCCCTCCACGTTCTGATCAGTTGTGGTGTCTTACTGCTATTAGTTGTTGTGGTGTCTTTTTCTATACAACTACTGAAATAACTGAATACAGTTCGACACTCGAAATTATTTTAGAATTTAGATATTTATGCAATTTTATTACTCAACAAAAAAACAAATAGGTACCAAAAATTCCTTCTCTGAGACATTTCTGATTGCTATAAATTATATATATATATATATAAAGATAGCAGATGTTTGGTATGTCGTAAGTAAGCTGTGCCATATTAGAACGGATGTAATGCCAAAATGGGTGGACTTTGCTTCCCCACTTTATTATCTATACCTTATCCAGTGAGAGAACGAACTTTTTTGACAGCCTAGTGACCAACTTGATAGAATAAAATTTCCTATATTTAATTCTAAACGCAGTTCTTTGTAGCTGTCTTAGTATTTGGCAGCCCTTTTACCCAACGCATTGACGAGGGAAAGTTCTTTTCTGTGAGAAAATTTTTTATTCTTTTTATTGTATATCGAAGTGGGTTTCGCCATTACCAAAGAATATTTTTAGAGTATTTATAATTTTGTTTTCACAATTTTCGCATTTTGTAAGTAATTTTGAATTTTGCGCCATAGAATTAGTTATAAAAAATTATCAGTAGTTGGATTTACTATACTCTTTGTTTTTGTTTGACAAAAATTTTACCCATTAATAATAATAATTAATAATAATTAAGATTAAATATGATCCGAGCAACAACCAAATACTTGCGGCGTTAAGAATACTGCCTTAATTTTTATATCTGAGGCATTAAAATTGGAGGAAAACATACTGATGACGTCCAATGATTCTGTTTCTATAAACCAGATAAGATGATCACGACTTTACTTAAAAAAATGAGAATAACAATGACGAGGAGGAAACTTGCTAAGTCGGAAATAATTATTTTTGGTAGTTCTTTGTAAGAATAACTTTGCTGTCTCTCTGTTTATTGAAAACGTACGTCTGTCCTTAGAAAACAAAAAAAAATCTAAACGATCAAGACGATTAAGATGGACATTAAAAGCGACTGCTTAAGAAGGTGATAATTGCCATATTTCTCCTATTTGCACCGCCTCTGTCGGTCTTTATCCCTTCCTAAAGTATCGGTCTCTTACCTAAGGCAAGTCTTGAGGTACGAAATGCGATATAACAATCGAAATCAGGCGTGACGTCTTAAGCTGACAATAAATACATAAGGTCATGAATTTTAAAAGCAATTGACAAAAGACAACTGTTTGGATCTGTAGTGAAACAGGTAGATTTTTGAAGAATTAGAAATTATATGACTTTACGCCCGATTTCAATGATCAGATGTATAGTCGACCGAATTCTGTATCGGTTTGTATGCCTTAATGACTTTATGATTTATTGCTATTTTAACAAGGAACATTGTTACAATAAAGTAATTACATCAGAAAATCGATACAGAATTTGGTCTACTATACTTGGCTTTGAAGCAAAAATCTGTCCGGACTTATATCATTGGGCGATAACAATAATTATGGTATATGAAACGTAACGACTATAAACAATTAAAGCAATTTTTTTAATGATTTGCTTTATCTATTTAAAAAACAATAATTGCACGCTAATAAAACAAAACAAAAAATTCATTTTCAAGTCGTTGATAATGATCAAATAATTACATACGAGCTTTAAAATAGTTGGCGTCAGTATTCGAGATAATAATCGTAGAAATATGAGCAATTATTAACATTTTTGTTACATTTAATATGTACCCCGATAAATCAACCGTGTATCTACGCTTAATTCTAAAAACTAATTACGAAAGTATAACGTAAATAAGTTTTAATTTTATAACTATTTATAGTTAAATTTTAGTTTTTTTTGTTTTGAAATCTAATTTTTTAATAAGACCAGTAGTAGCAGTCTGGATAATTAGAAAGAATGGCGTGACTATAAGAAAATTTATATTGCTTTAGAACGAAACAACAAAAAAAAGCAATGTTTATTGCAAATTGTTGTATATTTCCTTTTCATTTGTTATACAGGTGGGCAAATTTGAGGTTAGGGAGTAAATTGGCTTAAACACACTTTTTTGACAAATTAAGTTTTAGTGATACCAATGTAAAGTAGAAATATGGGAATTAATAATGGAATATGATGTCGGGCAAATGTCAACCTCTAGCACGTCGGCAGACGTCCGCCCTTTTCACAAAATTTTGAACCACATTTTGCAACAAAGCTCCGCTTATCTCGTCGATGCAGTGCCGAATTTCATCTTTCAAAGCGTCAGTTGTTTGTGATTTGTTCACGTAAATCCGGTCTTTCAAATGGCCCCAGAGAAAATAATCCAACGGTGTTAAATCACAAGAACGAGGCGGCCGATTGACATCGCCAATTCGAGAAATTACACAACCGGGAAATTTCTCATGCAATAACTGAATTGTTTGGTCGGCTGTGTGGCTCGTGGCGCGGTCTTGCCGAAACCAAAGGTCACTGATATGAAGATTGGCCAATTGTTGCCACAAAAAAACGGTTATCATGGTTTGGTAGAGCAGAGAATTCACGGTGACGGAGTTTCCTTGATCATTTTCAAAAAAATACGGGCCGATGATGCGGCCTGACCACAAATCGCACTATACGGTCACTTTCTTTGGATGTAATGGTTTTTCGAGGACTGCTTGTGGAGTTTGAGAGCTCCCATATGCGACAATTTTGTTTGTTTACATAACCGCCTCATGACTAAAGATGATTTTGATGAAAAATGCGTTGATTTCGTTCAGTTTTTCGCACAGCCAATTCACAAAGGTTCGACGCAAACAATGGTCGGCCGCCTTTAATTTTTGAACGACTTGAACTTCATAAGCGTGAAGATGAAGATCTTTATGCAAAATGTTGCACAAAGTGCCTCTGGTGATGCCCAATTGTTGCGAACGTCGGCGAGTTGATGTTCTAGGCACATTCCCTGCTGAAAAATCCATAAAGATTTAAATAAAAACAATGTTTAATTGGAAGTTATTGTAACCTATTCTAAGCTATTGTGTCTTTGAAACAGGAATTCCCAATAATTATAATCTATATAATAAACATGAATTGCTGTTCGTTAATCTCGCTAAAACTCGAAAACGGCTGGACCGATTTAGCTAATTTTGGTTTTGAAATATTTGTGGAAGTCCAGGAAAGGTTTAAACGGTGAGAAAATATGGAAAAATTGTAATGAAAACAGTAAAACAAACAATTTTATCTTAATATGTAAAAATTAATGTTTGTCTGTATGTTTGTCCCTTATTCATTTAGGTTGCTACGTAACATTAAATAATAAACAATATTTGTTGTTTACAATTGGACTACGAAATTTTGACAGTTTATGTGTAAAGACTTATGCAACTGAATGCAAAGATGTTCCCAAAGTCTTTACATTTTAAAACTATAAAACATGTGATGAAGACATCTAATTGTCAGTTGGTGTAGGACAACCTTTACTATTTTATATTATATTTAAAAAGTCAGTAATTTTGGCATTTAAAATAATAATAACGGTCACACTTGGCCCACAATAAATATTTTTAGACGTCAAAAGAAAAAAATGATCTCTAAAATTTTTTGTTCGCATCTGTATAGGGACTTTTGGAGTGTTTAGATGGTCAGGTGGCATTTTAAATTTCCCAAAAAATAGTAAACTTTTCATAGATAATTTGTCAAAACTTATTGTTACTCAGATTAATTATTACAATAATTTCAAATATTGTACTTGCATCATAGTTTGACTTTGATCGTGAATTTTTTTTATTTGAATAACATTAAATGAGATTGATTGATATTGAATGAAATCGTCATAGTTATCTCAATATATCCTCCTTTATGTCCTTTATGCATTCGTAAACCATTCATCCGAATGCGATGAAACTTTGGTGAGTTGTTGCTCACTTAGTCGGCAAGGTTTTTGAAATAGTACCATCATTCTGCAATCATTAATTTTTGTATTCTTAATTTGTGTATTCTGCGTATGCGTGTATGATGGGTAGAATTAAATTGAAACAAATGCAATCGGTGACATTTCGCTTACTAGGTAACAGTAAATAATAAATAACATATCCTATTTACAATTGCACTACGAAATTTTGACAGCTTATGTAGTGTAGGACCACTTTTTTTATTTTATATTTATAGTCAGTAATTTTGTCATTTAAAACATTAATAATAACAATAATACCTGTCACATATTAAACATTTTTAGACGTCAAAATTATCCCTGCATTAAAATATAGGGCTTTTGAAGTGTTCCCTAAATTTGCTATATAATAACAAATTTTTCACAGCTAAATTGTCAAAACTTATGGTTAACTTTCTTCTGCATGTATCATATTTTGGCATTCATCGTGAGTTTTTTTCTTTGAATACCATCAATAAAAAAATATTGTTCTACTTTTTATTTTTCAAAATTGTGTCGGGGTACATTAGTGTAATTTTGCAGATTTTTTGTCTTTTAATAATTGGATGTTTGCCGACCTACTTTATTTGCCGCCCCGGACTGTCGCCCAACCTCGCTCCCCCTAAACCTCGTACTGGTCATAGATAAGTGTAGATCGGACACTC
>JAEDXX010000699.1:0-13126 GCA_021725515.1 Epicauta chinensis
TATCATAGACAGGTTTCACTGTAGTAGTACAACTTTTACTCAATTTCGTTCTAGGAGGCTGGTAGAGAAAAAAAAACAATTGCAATAATCTAGATATAAATATAAAAGCACCCCCACATCTGTGCCAAGTAGGCGGCTATGATTTCTAGAACTGTAACAAATGACTATCAATTTGACAGGAAAAGAAAACAATTACGGTAATAGTAGCAGATGGGGAAAAATATGAAAATATGACAAAATTATCAAAATATCTGTAAAGTAATTCATTTTTTTTACGATTATTATTTTGCAATAAACGAATTTGTTACGTGATTATTACAATAACAAAACATTAAAAATATAAATGTTTTGACAGATGCGCTGCCTAACCTCACGTTATGACAGCCCAATATTAGCCTACTAGACCCGATAACTTTACACACACATGTATAATTATTCATTTGTTTTACCATAAACAGTCCGATTTTCGTTGATTTTTATATGCTAAATCCGCCCAATTTACTTATTTATCTTTAAATTTTGGCAACAATCTCTAAATAAGATAGAGAGAGATAGAGCGAGATCTATGTTTGTATGGACGTACAACTATGCGATTTCGTTGAAATTCCATGGATTTCGTTTGAATTTAGAAAAAACCCTCGGTCTGATTGTGTTTACCTGCCATAAAATCCTTCAGTGATTTTATTCCGTTTGATGGGTCGTCTCATCTTGCCGACTTCAACATTTCGTCTCTTCATAATTTGGACAAAAATTATGAACTACAACCACAACCAACTGCCAGTCGAGTAAAACCGTCCACAACTTGTGTTTTAATATGTTTAAACAAGTTAATTAATTTATAATTTTTACACTGTGATAATCAAACACTATATCAAATTGATAATACACACACACATATACACAAACATACACAGATATACACACATATATATAGAATAGTGCTCGCGTTTTTTCTTTCAGTTTTATTTTGGCTTATTTCAGGTAAATGTCTTTTGTTGTCAATGTAATGGAGCGATGTGGCGCGAGATGGCGTCGCTATAGTAGCGCCAATTTCAAATTTACACTATAATAACAAGCGATTTTGTTAAAATTCCATTTATTGTAACAACTTGAGCTTCATTATTACAATAATTAATGAAAATATTCAACGTTATCGTTAATTATAAATATGAACTACTATAGTTTTCTTCTTTATCAACAAGGTTTGTTGTTAACAATACTGTCACTAGATGACAACCAAGTCGAATTTTGAGAATTTCCACCTTTATCACATTTATGTTTATAAAACTTATAAAATATGCGTTAATAATTTATTGACTATCAGAATAATTAGCAATATTGTGAGAAAATTGTAATTTTTCTATATTTTGACGATTACTATTGGCGTTTGTCGCTAGATGACACTACAGTTTACTATGTTGTCTAAGGGCGGTAATTTCATAAACTCGGATACTTATACAATCGTTTTGCTTAGAATTTCTTGTAAAATAGACGATAACTACTGTTGATACAAGTACAAGAGAAAATTATACGAATTCTTATGCCATATAAGCGCTTAATTTGAACGCGTCCAATAAGAAAATCCGCAACCTCCAACATGCATCTAATTAATACTTCGATTAATTAACTGAATTCTATCAGTGAAATTAATTCGCGTTAAAATTAGTGATGTTCCAAATTTGAAAAAAATATCGATATCGACATCGACGATATTTTTATTAAGTCAACATCGATATCCGATATATCGAATCGACAAAAAACATCGATATGTCAATATATCGATTATAGGCATGCGCAAATAAGCTAATTTTAATTTATTATAAAAAAATTTTATGTTCACATGCTCAATAGGTTTATGTAGTGATGTTCCAAATTTGAAAAAAATATCGATATCGACATCGACTATATATCTATTAAGTCAACATCGATATCCGATATATCGACAAAGAACATCGATATATCGATATATCGATTAAAGGCATGCGCAGACATGCTAAATTCATTTTATAATTAAAATAAACTTTTGTGCGCATGCCCAATAAGTTCATGATTTGAGTCACTTCGACATCAGAATGAGACACTTACTTAATTGGCATATAAGTGATATGCTATGCATTAAGCTTTATTTTGGTTCTGCAATCAATGAGTTACACGTGCAAGACAAATAATTTAAAAAAATCGAAAATAGTTGAAAATATCGTTACGAAAAACATCGATATATATGCTTGAACATCGATACTTCGATAATATCGATATTGCTGGAACATCACTAGTTTTATGCATAGATAAGTATAGATCGGACACTCCATGATAAATTTTCCGCCATTATTTTTTTAACCGGTGTTGGGATGGCGCTAGAGAAGGTTACGATTACAGAGCTCTTTACATCACTTATGGAAGGTTTGCGTCCCTGATGCAAAAAGGCGGTAAATTTAAAATGGCTGGGGAGCAATGCCACAAGCATGTATACAGACTAGACTGTATCAGAAAAATCGACTATTTTTTTTTCAAAAGGCACCCTGTAAATATTGTTCAGGATGTCGAAACAATGGGCCTGTGAAAATATCAGCTATTAATTTTAATATTTACAGGTGCCTCATCGCGATTTTCTATTTTCCATTTGATTAACATGGGAAAAAGATTCTCTTGCACTTTGGAATATGCCTAATATTCCCCACTTTATCTATGTACATTGGTTTCTAGAATCCCACTTTTTAGTTACACCATCAGGTATGCAATTTAGGAGCTTTGAAGTCTTAATTTTGTATTGAAATAATGACCTGTGACGCGTGGCGATGCAAAATTTGAAATTGTTCATCGAAAGTCCGAATGTACAACAATATAATGAAATATTCCGGACATTCACCAATTTCGGACTTTCACAGTCACATATACCATTCAGCAGCCTTAGTCGCCTCTCATGCCAGCACTTTTCTTCCACGATCAGCTGAGGAGCTATTGCGCGGCGTTTATAATTATACCTCAGGAAGTACAAAACGTTCAGCGCAATTGCAGGAAATGCAAATATTTTTCAACGATACAAAATCCAAAATGTTGAAATTATCAACAACACGATGGCTGAGTAGGTATGACTGCGTTTGCAGAGTACTGGAAAACTGGATACCCCTGGAAAACTATTTCACCATAGCAGTTCAAGAAGATAAATTGAAGAGTGGGGAAATTATTCTAAGCAACTTGAAAAATCCTTTCATTAAGGAGGCATATTTCTTTTTCATAAAATATGTCTTGAAGTTTTTCAATACATTTAATATGCTTTTTCAGAGTAGAAAACCACTTATCCATTTATTATACAGCGAATGCAGGTTAATGATGAAACAGTTGTGTCGAAATTATATTCGGCCAAAAGTTCTCGCAAAAGAAGATTTAAAAGTTCTTAATTTGAAAAATCCGAGAATATTTCTGCCATCAGATGATATTTTTTTGAGGGTCAGAGTGTATAAAAATTTTGAGTTCAGTATCATCTGATGGCAGAGATATATTTTTTTCCAATTGCTTGAATTTTTATATTGAAGCAGCATCAGACCTGCAAAAAAGGCTACCATCCGAAATTATAAAAAATATGGGATTTCTCGCTCCTTCGCTAACGCAGCTGATATGCTTCTTCTACTCAAGCAACTGCGGTGAACTCATGGTGAACTGAGGAATTGAGAGTGTGGGCTGTGTGGGAGAGTGTTTACCCCTCCACAACTACAACATTCATGTTGGAACTGTCGCGAGACGCTCGTTTTTCAAGGTATTGAAATAATAATGCCCTTTTTAACCGCGTTAGAGGGCGAATATTCAAAAAACATTTTTTGGTGAGCGTTTACATCACAAAAGGAATATATGTGCCAAATTTAAAGTCTATCAGACGGATAGTTTCTGAAATATCGTGATGAGTAGATCTTCAAAAAGGTTCAGTTTTTCGAAAATTCACACTTTTTTTGACATTTTCAATTGCCTTATTAGCCCCAATCCCTTTATCTGTATTTTGCTCTTTATTTGGGTAGGCGTATGTTTTTTTTTGTTATCGTGAAGATTACTTTTTCGAGACTACTCAAATGGTGTAATAAGATTTTTGCTATGTTATTTTGTTTTCGAGTTATTTCCCGTTTTTCATTTTTTCGTGATGTCAAAGATGCCTCATTTCGTAGACCATCAAAAAAGTTCATTTTTTTTCACTGTTTTCAATGTAGTTTTTAGCTAATTAGATTTTATCTAGCTTTCATCGTTTTTGAAATATAACACAAACTTGTTTTTTTTTAATGGAACCTACATTTAATTTATTGCTCATTAAATTGCTTATTTTTTCTGATTCCAAATATATATTAAATACATGTTCCATTTAAAAAAAAAACATAATTTTGTGTTATAACTCAAAAACGGTGAAAACTAGAGAAAATCTAATTCGCCAAGTGAAATCAGCTTTAAAAACTGCACTAGAAACAGTAGAACGTCTACGAGATATAAGGCATGTAAGGAAAATAAACATGCCTGGAGCGTCAGGAAAGCTTGAGTCGGCCCTGATTGTTACTGTTGTGATTCTAGAAAAATTTCAGAATCGCGCGAATTCAGCATGTTTATGTTTTTTTATCACCAATTGTAATTGTTAGAAATAAACAGATCGAATTACCTTTATCTGTATTAAGACCGACGACAGGAAGTCGTCCACTGTTCTTATCAAAATAAAGATTTCATCTACCCTGGTAGAAATTGCCCGACTATTGCCCGACTATTCCCGATTTTCGACCAGCGCCCGATCGGGGAATGAAAACTGGGCCCGATTTCGTGAACCCTATAAGGTGCCAGAGCGGGGCCAATTCTATTAACCTGATTGACTAGAATCCAGTTAGGTGACTAATCGGGGCTGATTATTAGGCTGATTATAGTATTAAATACAATTAGTCCGGTGATCATGCACCTGACCGGGTAACTGGCCGGGCAGAATTTTGTTAGCCCGATCTCTTATGCCCTGTCGGAAGCCTGACGAGGTCGAAGCCATGGATTCTGAAAAACATTTACCCGATCAGGCAACTAACTGGGCAAAATATGATAAACATAATCATATAAGCCTGATCGGGTATCTGTAGAAGCTAAACATAAGTATCCCGACAATGTTCTACCCGATCGGGCAACTTACCGGGCAGAAAGTCGAAAACCCGAGTATGTAAACCTGATCGGGTATCTCGACAAGTTTCCCTTAGATGGCAGGCCGGATATAGTTCGCGAACACTTGACTAACATAAGTTCGATATAGACCTGACCTTTTTTTTTTAAATGAGTGGACGTAGTGAGCGCCTTTTGGGCATAACTCAGCAAGTGGATATAGACCCGACCTGCCGGAACATCATCGTGCTTCGACGTTAGATCAGAAGGCATGACCGCCGAGTACTGCCAGCACCAAAGCCTGAAGTGAACCTTCAGCACGTCTTCGTCGACATATGAGCCATCTATTATAAAAACTGTTCCTGCTAGAACTAAAATTATAGTGGTCATCAATTTGTATTTTATATTGTTGTTGTAAATAAATTGTCGTCTTCTGGAAACCAAGACGTTATTATTTATATTAATGCGAATAATAATAGTAACAATGTTGTCCAAAGTCGGACTAAATTTACATTCCAATAGGTTTTCCTTTGTTCTACCAAGTTGTCCCCCGACTTTTTTACCCTACCAGAAATTTCAGCCAGGGCCTTTTCAGTCAGCGTTACATGCTGATCAGTCTAACAGTCGGAGTGATTTCAGAAAACCCGGTCAGGTTTTCAGATTTTTGCTTCCCGATCATGCAACTAAACCAACGCCCGATCGGGCAACCAAATTGCTCCCCGATTGTTTACCCTACCAGAAATTTCAGCCAGGGCCTTCTCAAAAAGCGTTACATTCTGATCGGGCAAACAGTCGGGGCGAATTCTCGGGCCCCAATATCAAACAGGGCAAATTGTTCGGAACCTGGTCAGGTGCCCGGAATCATTTCTACCAGGGTAGTGTTGAAAAAAATTAGGATTTTATTGGAAAAATCGCCGTTTTCCAATGATTTTCGATGAATTTTATTGTTTTCTTCTTTGTGGGAAACCGGCGAATTTTTGGGCGTTCGAAAAATATCACATAAATGCAAGAAAAACGCTATATCTACACTGTCAAAAATTTTTGTAAATTTACTATGTGTTTAGTAAGCAATTGCATAGTAAAATTACAAACTCTTGTATTGTATTGGAATTTTAACACGGATTTGTTGTAATATTACCATATTACTTTTTGTAATACCTAGAGTACTAAGCAGGTTGCAATTTTACATTTTTTTTGTATTCGTCAGATACTTATTGTAATTTTACAATCCTACATTGTAGGATTAAGTCTAAAGTTTAGTAAAATTTCTATACATATTCGGAATTTAATTTTACCACAATTATCAGTAAAATTACTAACCAAAATTTGCAATTACAGTTACAAGAAATGATTGGAAATTTACAAATCACTACTTTTTTTTGAAAATTCTATTTGCATTTTTACAATATTTCAATCTAGTCATGACCGCGGTCTGTTTTTACAATTTTCAATTCTAATTTCAAGTCTAAAATTTTGAAACATACTTGTAGTCCAATTTTACTACGGTTGTTAAAAAAAATGACTAACTGGAATTGCAAAAAGTGATTGAAAAAATGTTAAACATTATTTACTTTAGACAACATTTGTTTGTATTTTTACTAGTGTCTCCTACAATGATATACGTTTATGTAATCTTCCAATTCTGCTGGGTAGTTTCAAGTATAAAATTTGGTATACTTATTTTTCATTTACACTGATAAAAATAAAGTTTTTTTAACAAATACGCCACGTATTTGGCCAATACGCGTTTAAGTCAACTAAAAATCGACTGATTCAGAAACACAGTATTTGAGACAAGTACATTTAAACATTTGAGTAGAGGCAGGTCAGGTGCGATATTTAGCTTTTGATAGGAATATTCTTGTCAATAACGATGTATTTGAATGAAAGAAATCTGAGGTCCATGTGCTTACTAGAATTAAATGTAAATTTCAAATGAATACTATTTTACGTTGATTTAAGTAAATTATTTTTTTTATTAATTTCGTATGTTTTTGTTAGAATGTTTTGAGTGATTGTATTACAGTATTTTTTAATTTTATGAACAAAATATGTATATCGCTTTTCGCGTATAATATAGTAATGCAAACAACAATCCAAAACTATAACTTTTTAAAGTATAAAATTTATAAATATATTATAAGAACGGTCCTGTTATAAAGTGGTTATGTTAGAAGAGTTTCTTTTTAATTTTAGTAAAACTACCATAGATGACATCAACGTTTTAAGTCGCTTGGATTTGTAGATCTCATGTCAATAAAGTCTAAAAAATACAATATTTATAATTACCGTGAAAATTGAAATACAATTCCTTATCATGGCTGTAAAAGTAGTAAAAGGTCGTCTGAAGTCGTCCCCCATGTGTTGGAGATAAGTTACTTGTTTCATTTTGATAAATATATGATAATGAGACATATTAGTAAAATATTGTTAAACAGGTTTTTACTACTAAATATTAGTAATATTGCAACACAAAGTTTGTAATTTTTCTAAAATAAGTTGGTATAATTTATCTATTATATATATAAAAATGGTGTAAAAAATGTATAGTAATTCATAAAATGAGAACGGCTGGGCCGATTTCTGTAAAATTTTTTGTCAGTTGTTCGTATTTTCGAGGAGAAGGTTTTTACGGAAGAAAATTTTGGAAAATCTCTCCGCAAATGTCGGAAAATCGGAAAAATCGAAAGTTTTCATTCAAAATCCGAGTTGACTTAGACTTTGCGCAATCTGACAGGTGTCATTTTGGCATTGTAATTTTTTACAGTAAATGTGCTATTTTTCTTGCTGCGAGTTTTGTGTATTGTTAAACTGATTCCGGATAGTCGTAAATTACGCATTCACGTAAAATTGGGGCGAGGCAAAGTTCGCCGGGTCCGCTAGTATAGTATAATTACAATGAATTTTTGTAAAATTACTAGATTTATTTGATACATTTGGCTTAGTAA
This sequence comes from Epicauta chinensis, assembly GCA_021725515.1. Lineage (NCBI taxonomy): Eukaryota > Metazoa > Arthropoda > Insecta > Coleoptera > Meloidae > Epicauta > Epicauta chinensis. The sequence continues at coordinate 8,055 of JAEDXX010000699.1, forward strand.
AATTACAAAATAATGTATAGTAATATTACTAAACATAGTTCTAGTAAATGATTAGTAATTTTGCGACTGATGATTTGTAATAATTTGAAACTGAGTTGTGATAAGTTGTGTAGTAAAATTACAAGACTGAGTTTCATAATTTCAAAAATGTGGTGCGTAAAAACTTCCTACACAAATTTAGTAAAATACTACGGAAATTTCTAACAGTGTACAGTTGATTAATATTGAAACAGTTTTCCGATTGATTTTAATTTAATTTAATTAAGTGAAGGAAAAATTAGCGGAAATTCTAATCAGGTGGCGATTTTAACTCAAAAATAAAATCAGTTTTCACTGATTTTCCACGGAAAATGCTTCAAAAACATCAAAATAAATAAAAAATTTCTGAATAATCAATTTATTGTGGAAAAATTAGTAAGAAAATTATAATCTGTGGAAAATGTTTATTTCACACAACAGTATTACAAAAATCATTATTTTCTTCAAGAAAATCAGTTTTCTTCAATAACTTTCGATGAATATTTTTTCTTTTGTGGAGAATATTTGGGCGCTCTAGAAATATCACAGTAAATTGGGAAAATCCTGGAAAATCTTACTCAAAACCAACTAAATCGGACTGACGTATTAACCCAAAAAAAAAAACAACGATTTGCATGGATTTTTCTGGTGGAAAATTCAACGTATTTTTGGACACTTCCATAATATTACACGAAAATAAAATTCTAGAAAATCCAATGAAAAACAGTTTATTCGAAATTTCTTTTCAGCTTCTTCGTTGACTTCCTTCTCCACATCTTCTTTAGCTGTGTTTCTATACTTCCTTTTCAATTTTTTTTGCCGCTTTTTCTTTGGCTATTTTCTGCGTTATCTTTTACCCTCGTTTCAGTTGGCAATTCAGAGTTTTCCCCTGCATCTATTTGGTCTTACTTGTCTAATTGTAAGTATTTTTGAGTGTTACTTTTGGTACTTTTTAATTGGGTTTTGACTTGAACTACCTGCCGAATCTCTGATATTTTAGCCAACAATTTTTCCAGCGGTTGAAGCATTCTTTTTCTCAGTTCTAATGCTTTCATTCGTTTGGTTTTCTCTAGCTGAGTGAATTTTCCAGTTTAGAGAGACAGTCTTTTAGTTTTACTAAAACTGTATAAAGATCCTGAGCTGGCCGATTAGTTACCTCAATGTCTCTCATTTTCACACCTTCACTGCTTCTTCCAGCTTTTCTATTTCTTTCTCTTTTATAGGTTCTGTAAGGTGTCAGTTTTCTGAATATATCCTTGTCTGCCAGTGCCGGTCCGATAGGGGAGCCATGGGGACATTCGCCCCGGGCGCCTAACCAGAAAGTATGAAGAATATTATTTAATGGTTAGCGAAAAGGTCACATGGAACCCTTGTTTGACCCGGACGCAATTTAGCTTCGGTCCGGCTCTGCAGTTGTCTGCGCCAAAATTTTGTTACGATATACATTTATGATGTGGATTTACGATTATTATTTTAAATTAAATAATTAATTAAAAACGTATTTAAATGAGAACAGTAATGGTATATTTTTCTTAAGCGATTACATACCAATAACAAGCAAATACAGAATTACTCACACAAACATCAAGTACAACGTTTAATCTGCAAAAGCCGTTGTTGTCTTTTAAAATGAATTAATTCAAAAATGAAAACAATCGTGGAGATTGCTAAGCCCCACAACCATATGATAAAAATGCCAGACAAATCACCAACATTAAGAACTCGAACCATTTCATGTCCATCGTATGGGATCCATCGCGCTAGATCCAAGAAAAGCGACATTAAACCCGACTCGTGAAACTTCTGAATGTAGTCATCAATCAGTTTGCTTAAATGAAAATGTTGACGGTAGACGAGAGCAACAGGACTTCGACCAGTCTGTTTAGATATTAAAACAAAAATCAACAATTAATATGAATAACGAAATAAATTCTAACAGAACCGGCTCGAGGCCACAGCAAAACAGGCAGCTGCCTGGAGCGGCATAATTTTAGAGGCGGCACTTTTTAGTACCTCCTACGCCGGACTTTATGTGTAACATTTTCTTAAGAGTACTCTATTATTAATTAAAAAAATAAAAATAAAACAACGTTAGAATAATGTTAAATTCTGATGGATTTGTTCAATATGGGATTGGGGTACTATCTCGTAACACTTTGGAACTGTCGCTGAATACGGAAGATTTGATTCATATTGAAAAATGTTATTTTTTAGATGAGTTATTTACTGGTAGAACAATTGATCAGTTCAGTTAAAGAGGTTCAGCTTTTGGAAAACTGTCTCGGTCAAAAGTTTAGAATAAGGACAATTACCTTTATTTTGAAGATGCAGAAATTGACTGTCCTACAATTACATGTTGTCTTGGGCCCCAATTCCTTCATCTATATTATGTCCTTTATTTGGATAGGCGTATTTTTATTTACTAAAGACAATTTTAATATTTTTCCATCTTTTATTTTTTTGTTATTGTGAAGATTTGATTAATCGCCTGCATACGTTACTAGCGGATTCGGCAGATTTCGTTCCGCCCGCCCGTTAGTTTATATTCACAAATTATTGTTTAATTGTAAAACGTCAAAGAAATTGGGGTCAGAATTTCTGTTATTTACGCTTGAAAATGACACTGCCAAATACATATCAAAACTGATTTCCAAAAGCGGCCAGCGATGCAGCGGACGGGTACCCGCTTATCAAAACTTATTTCCACAACCGCCTAGGGGTTGACTTTTCAAAGATCTTTTCTTAGTGAGCGATGGAGATTTTTGAAATCTGTTCACTCTTGTTCAGTTGTGTTCCAGTCTTTGATGTGTCACTGTTGTTTCAAAAAAATTGTGTTTTTTTTTGTATTAACAATTAATTGAATCTAGTGCTAGTGCCTTTAGTATAGGAACAAACATCCCATGCCGAATGGTTGCATAAGAGCGGTAAGTTTTGATTTTTTTTAATAATTTTAATATTTTGTTTATTATGTTTGTTATGTTTACGCATTTATCAACTGAGAGTTTCTGCAAAGCGACAGATTATAGTACGGTGACTATATCCCCCGCATTACGCGGGAGTCTCCCGCATTTTTAGAACATATCCCGCAAACGCATCCTATCCGCAAAAAGTGTTTTTTGGTTTTCAATACTTTGTTATTTCTTATTAGTTTTTATAGTATCTAAATATACCTATACATATTTTTTCATATTCAGTAGTATTTTTTTAGTCACTCTATTATTCTGCAAGAAAATTTGCTTGGAATACCAGAAAAACTTGAACCGGTCCTGAATTCTAATTTACTTACCAATGGTATCAATTTAATAATATGACCAAATCGTTCCAATTCGATCGAAGTGAATCCTCCATATGTTGCATAACCCTGTTTTAAGTTATGTTCGAGAAAGATTTGATAACGAGATCGAGTGTCACCTGAAATATTAATAAATTTTCCCTTGATCCATGGTTTTCTTTTATTCTCAAATACTCTAGATTTAATAATATTTATCTCTGCTGTGTCCGCCATCAATTGTAAATCAGAATCCATGAATTCTTGCAATGTTGTGATCTGTGGTTCTAGTGAAGGTCTAGTAAATACGCCACTTAAACAACTTAAATAAGCTGCTGATATTTCCATTATGAAGAGCATTAAAAACATAAAATATATACGTAATTTCCAATTCTGTGGTAATGAATCCAACGATAATTGCAAGCATAATCGATATATTTGAAATGCGGCTTCAATTATTGGTTGTTTTGTTAATAGAGCATATACATATCCAGATACCAAAATGGTGATTATTGTGGCCAATATCAATTCATTTGAGAATACTTTAAATTCCTTCCATTTCGGTATGAGTCGTTGCGGTGGGACTATTATTCCCTGGTACATATCTAAAAATTGATGTATATAGTATTATATATATATATTTATATATATATATATATATATATATTTATATATATATATATAAATATATATATATATATATATATATATATATAAATATATATATATATATATATATATATATAAATATATATATATATATATATATATATATATATATATAAATATATATATATATATATATATATATATATATATATATATATATATATATATATATATATATATGTTACTGTGAAAGTCCGAAATTGGTGAACGTCCGAAATATTTCATTACATTGTTGTACATTCGGACTTTCGATGAACAATTTCGAATTCTGCATCGCCACGCGTCACAGGTCATTATTTCAATACAAAATTAAGACTTCAAAGTTCCTAAATTGCATACCTGATGGTGTAACTAGAAAGTGGGATTCTAGAAACCAATGTAGATAAAGTGGGGAATATTAGGCAAATTACCTAAATCTATATTAAAAATAATCTAACTGAAATATATTCTGCGCGTCATAGTAACCGCCCTAACTCAGAAATAAGGTATTTAGCAAATATTTCGGACATACACCAAGCGCCTATGTGAACATTCACCAAATTTCGGACATTCACAGTAACATATATATATATTAGACTGTATCAGAAAAATCGACTATTTTTTTTTTCGAAAGGCACCCTGCAAATATTGTTCAGGATGTCGAAACAATGGGCCTGTGAAAATATCAGCTCTTAATTTTAATATTTACAGGTGCCTCATCGCGATTTTCTATTTCCCATTTGATTAACATGGGAAATAGATTCTCTTGCACTTTGAAATTTTATAGCTCACATTCGAAACAATATTTCGAAATTACTAAAGTATAGTCTTATACAAAATTTACCGCTCTACAAAAAAGGTCTCTTAGAATTTTTTGATATATTTAGTCCTTCAAAATTTATTCAGGCTTAATGGTAAATTTTTACATTTTTCCAATTTTTTGACGTAATCATCAACTTTATGGAAAATTTTATAGAACATTTTTGTAGAGCATTTTATTCTCTATAACTTATCTCCATAAAAGTTTTTGATATTTTTTACAGATCGAAAGTTATTTGACTCACAGTATTGAATGCGAAAATATTACTAGAAATTTCTAGAATAAAAAAAATCAGTTCATTCCAAATAACTTACGACC
>JAEDXX010000700.1:0-13089 GCA_021725515.1 Epicauta chinensis
GAGATTATTATAGTTAGCCATGGAGACTGCTCTATATTTAGGTTGTTTTATTTAGTAGAATATTTGTAGCTATTGCTCTATTCCTAATCAGTAGATTACTCTATTTATAGTTAGTAGAATATTATAGCTAGGCTATCTTGGCTAGTAAACTACTCTATTCTTAGTCATCAGATTACTCTATTTGTAGCTATTACTCTATTCATATCAGTAGATTACTTTCTAGTCAATAGATTACTGCCTACCATCATACACTTTAACCAAATTCCGCCCAACTACGTTGATGTGGTTCTCCTTAACCTTCCACAAACTGAAATCCTCAAGCACCACAATAGACCCCACCTCTACATTATACTCTGAGATAAGGCCACTCAAGAATGAACAACAAATCGTCCCACTCTCATCAATCAGCTCTACACACGTCACTGCAGAGCTGTACGCAGTCTTCTTCCTCACGAGCCCATAAAGCCTCTCCTCGACCCTGTACCCCGGGTGGTCCAGAACGTGTTTGATGTTTATTGCTGACCTCCTGATGCCTCTAAGCATATCGAAGTCCATTTTCATGGCTTGGAAGGGTGTCTGGGCCTGGGAGGAGGTTATCTCCAGTGGAGAGCTCGGGATGTCTCTGAGGACTTTAGTGTGGATGGGTGAGCTAGGCTTTATGGTGTTATGCTCTGAGATACTACACTTAGGCTCTGCAATATTATTCTCCGTATTGCTATGCTTTGTAGTTTTATCTGATCCATAAGCACTGCGTTTGGGCTCACGGCCTCTATCTTCAAAGAACGGCTGAAGGTGCTCTGTTTCAGAGAATATGTTGAAATCCTCGGACACATCCTTGGTAGTCGTCTCAGGGAGGCTGCAGTTGCCCAAGGTTGGGCCTGCCAGCTGCTCTTGGGTATCCTTAGTGTTTGTGCTCCGCAGTTTTGAGACTAAGTCATCCATTTATGCAAGGGAGAATATTATTCTATGTGTGTTAAAATTGGGCGAGCAGCAAGCGTACTAATTTGTATGGGGGAGTGTTTATCTGAGGGAGAAGTGAGATGTGCAGTATATTAGTTTGTATGGATAAGTACAGTACTGCCTGTGTAAAAGTATTAGTACACGCATGGAATGCCAAACAAAGATGGGCTACTCGGGGATAAGATGTGGGTAATGCCGCATCTAGACACCGTACTGGACACATGGCCAGCATTACACGCCTACACTCCCCTAGGTATTAAGGAGTCCTTGATGAGTATCAAATATGATATTAGATAGCAGTTTTATGTATAGATATTATATCTGATATGTAAGAATATTGTGCCTAGTGGATATATGGACTATAATCATAAAATGTCACCGAGGCTAATTAGCCTTCCTGATGTTTACTTATTGATGAGACTCTATTCAGTAGCCTTACATCATTATTGTTTGTTTATTTAGGCTACCACTATACATTACAGTGTGATTGTGTACATTTAGAAGCCCCTAGCGTCTCACACTGAAGAGTCTTTCATTATCCTCATAGATGTTTTTATCATTAGGCGTGTATTTTTCATATTATAGTTTAAACTCCACAGATGTTTTATGCCATAGCTTAAAACGCACTACAAGACAACCTTTTGCAAGTCGAGCTGGAGAAGGCTAGGAACAACTTGACCAATGAGATTGGGATGCTATATATGACTATGGGGATAGTTATTACGTCTTATGTGGGACGGAGTGGTGACAACGTATTACAAGAAGTCCATAAGCTAGAGGACACACTTACTATCGAGGCATACATGCAGGTATGCTGAAGAAGACTCTGGAGAGCATATCCTTCGAGCAATGCAAAGGGATTGAAGACGGGTAGAAGAGGAGATGGTCTGGCAAGCAGTGGAGGAGCTGAGTGAGGCATGCCAGGGGAGATATCAACTGAATGGTAGAAGATGGCGAAAAATTGAGTCTAAAAAACAAATTTATTGATTTACACAGCATATATGCCGTTATGTGTATATTTACGCTGATATTTTCTCATCAGTCTTATACTTCTACCCCCCGCATATATTTTCCATTATATCTTCTACTATACACTCTGCATACGCCTTCCTCATATATCTTCTAATATACATATATCATCCTATAGCATACACCCAATATCTACATCCACATCTCCAAGCTCAGTATCATGAAAACTATCCAGCTCCTCAGTACTGTATGTCGCCTCCAGGAACGCCCAAATATCCTCCGTGCTGATAGCATTGGGCCTCTTCAGACACCTGTGTATCTTAATCATCGCGAAGTGCTTGAACATGCCATATGGGCGAGTGCTGCCCAGCGCCTTTAGGATGCGTATCTTTATGCTCGACTCGTTGTGTTTGAGCTTGCGTTTTTCGGACATCCAAAAGGGCGTTTATAAATTTTAGGCGGGTTATTTTTGGCGCCTGGGAATTTGTTTGGTCTGCCTCCGAGTATAGCTAGATTTAATTTGGTGGTTAAGACGGAGGAGAGGAGTAAATGGTGGAAGAAGATGAGAAGACGTGAAAAGATGGGAAGATGGACGAGAGGATATGGGAACGTGTCGATGATAACATTATATAATCACCCAGATATCTATACTATCGTGGCTGAGCCCATGCACACCGCAGTATGTAAACTAAAGATAATATGTCAAGGTAGTGTCACATACTTTCACAAGCGCTCAAACTACCCAGTGACTTCTGACCCCTCAAACCTAAAATTTATCCCTATCCCATGGAAAACCACCTCATCCTCAGAGTAAAATGCCCCGAGCCAGAAATCATAAAGAAAGCTGTGGAGGTAGACGAGCTAGACACCGAGGCAGTAAAGTATACCGTGGATGAGGAGTATTTGGTCGTCAGAGTTGAGGCAGTGAACTTTAATGCACTTCAGAAAGGAGTATTCTCTGTGCTTAATAGAGTAAAGCTTGCGATGGACACAGTGAATCTATGTCTTGAGGATGTATGACCGAGGATGGTGACGACGGATGGTATGTGGGTTATGCTGTAACTATTGATAATATGTAGGCTATATTGTATCTATGTACTATATTTCATTAGTATGCTACAGAGCCCAATATTTGCGCACTATAATGTACCTGTATGGCGCATGGCTTCAGTATACATAGCTGTAGAGAACCTATGATATGCTTGACTTCGTAAGGACACACGGTTCGCATTGCTGTAGAGAGCTTATGATATTCTCGAGTGTATAAACACTAATACCACACATCCTCATGCCTCATATGTACGAGTACAAAGGATAGTACTATTAATTCCCAAAATAAATTTATGCCCCATAAAATGCCTACCGGCTTTACAGCTTACGTTGATATAGAGCTCTTTAAGAACAAAAGAGTCTGTATAATGGAGATACTCCCTTGCAACGTAGACTTCCTGATAAAAGAACTCCTTATACATATTCCAGATCTCACGCTGTTTAGTTTCTATGAGCCCTCATCATATTATACGTGTGGTATAGGTCGGAGAGATTTCCAACACACTGTGAACAATGTTACAGAAAGTGTAGGGACTGCATCGGTCTGCTCCACTGTGAACAATGTTACAGGGCATGTAAAAATTGCTTCAATCTACCAAGAAGACTATTCCCCTCACTCTGTGGTTGACGATATATGGACTGCAAAAAATCTCTATGGCATCAGTCCAGACGCAAATTTCTCTATATACAGAGCTAACACATGCACACCCAAGGATATGTATAACTACGACATCTGTATCAGAGTGGAGCCACTGAAAAGCGGGTTCTCGCCACTCATAGATGGCATCCTTACGGTTTTCAGCAGAGATAGTATAATATCAGAGATAAGATATAAAGCCAAAGATAAGGACACAGAATACTTTGTATGATTTGGTATATGGGCTCACTCGTCACCCATGTCTAAATAAAGAAGATTTTGCATAACAGTGGTTTTATTATAGTGGTTGGCACACCTGTTTTTGGTGATGACCATGTTAAACGTGCTTTAATGGTATGCTAGCACTAGTTAAGCTATCAAAATAAGCCGAGATGGCATTAATTGTAATTGTACGGAGACCTATACGCAAACTGTAACCCATATCAGGCTACTTATATAGTCATATATAGTGACTCAGAGGTTGTGATACGTAAAAGCCTACTTATATCGCATACTCAGCGGCTAATGTGCATAGTGTAACTTATACATAACGTGTGACACAGATAAATAGTGTGTAACATATCAACCACTACAATTTATCAAATAAACTTCTCGCTATCTCACAGCTTAATCCTACGCATACTACGAATCAGTTCTGAGACTACGTGTAAATTAGATGTATAGTGTGGCACAAAAACACTATGCGACATATATGTCTATATCATGTGACCTTATACATATTATATATAATATTGGCTATATATATCTTGTGACCCAAAACTGTAGCCTAGATTGGCTAGCTTATGCGCCCAAATTACTCATCCATCTCCTCCCTCAAGCGAGCTATACCTCCCTCCACGACATAGCTCTCAATACCCTTAAACCTAAGGGTATTCTGTGCTCTAGTCGCAGAAATGCCCCTTTTACACACCAAGGCAATCTTCCTAGATCCCTGGTCTACAGTGAAGTCTTTGCAGAATGGAATGTTTACAGAGTCATCAAATCTAAGCATTCTATACTGTATAGGAGCTCGAATATCCACCACTATATACTCTTCCGGTGAGCTGATAACCTCTTTCCATGTAACTTTCGGTCCGGAGGTCTCCACATCAACTGAGCATGCAGATTTTCCATCGCCTCTCTTTACTGAATCAGATGAACATGCAGCTCTTCTCTCACACTTCTCAACACTAGAATAAGTATTCAGATCTCCAATCACACCATAAGAGCATGCTTGACAGTCCTTCTGTCTTCCTCGTATTTCAAGCTTCTTGTATACACATCCATAAGCATCATACACTAGCATATACCCCTTGTTGTTTCCAAGTATCATCTTAACGACCTCAATTGCCTGCATACTCCCAACAGCACCACAAACAGGCCCCAAGACACCCGCCTCATCACAGTTCACCACCTTCCTCTTCATCACAGGATACAAACATCTATAGCATGTTCCACCAGCCGGGAAAACATACACTTGTCCTTCCCACTTAAGCACAGAGGCACACACCAAGCTCTTCCTATTCACACTACAATAATCCGATATAATATATCTAATATCAATCCTATCAGTGCAATCTGCAATATACGTGTACTCGGAGCATATCAAGTCAACGTTTTCTCCATCAAGGGCTGTAGTATACAACCTCACATCTGTGTGAGGGTTCATAGATCTTATGTACTCCTCAGCAACTTCTGTTTTGTATCTGTTGATATCTGACATTTTGTATATTACTTGGCGATGGAGATTGTGGAGCTCTATCTTGTCAAAGTCTACGAGGCCTATGGTGCCTATACCACATGCGGCTAGGTACATGATGACTGGAACGCCGAGTCCTCCGCACCCTACCACTAGTACCTTGGCTGCTTGGAGCTGTTTTTGACCTTCTATGTCTACGCTGTGAACTATAATTTGTCTGGAATAACGATCTACATCCGTAATTGATAAGTCTGACTTGAGCATTTAGGGGTAAATTTGGACTGATACGAAGTAACTGGATTAGGAGCCATAATATACGAAGGCTTAGATCTAGATAGTAATACAGTGAGGGGGCTATACTAGCAATGAATTGAAGTGTAAGGACCAAGCTGTGTATCACTGAGAAGTGTATTTGAGTATATTTATTAGACCATGTAAGAGCGTATAACTTGAAATTAATGGATAGTGTGGGATTAAACCTGTATACTACTCTCATCTATTAACAATGTAACTCTTATTGTTTAGACTTCATATTCTTTCTTCTTGCTTAGCATTCATATCAACCCTTCTTGTTTAGCATTCATATTCACGCCTCTTGTTTAGCATTCATGTTTTCTTCTCGCTTAGTATTTATATCAGCTCTTCTTATTTAGTCCTCATATTCACGCTTCTTATTTAGTCTTCATGTTTACGTCTCATATTTAGCCTTCATGTTTGCCCTTCTTGCTCTCAAAGTGCCCTAATATCATCTCTACAGTTCCCTCAAGGCTCATATCGTCATTATTGATAACTACAGCATCAGGTGAAACCTCCAACCTTCCATGCTCCCTCTTCATATCCTCACAGTCCCTCCTTGTGATCTCCTTCAGTACCTCATCAAACTCCTCGGTTCCCTCCTTACACCTCCGGCATGCTCTAACTCGAGGACTGGCCGTCAGAAATATTTTCAGATCAGCGTTTGGAAGCACCACCGTCCCAATATCACGCCCATCTATAACAACTCCATTATCTACTTTCTCGATACATTCTCTCTGGATCTCTAGGACCTTTTTCCGAATAAATGGCTGCTCTGCGACAATGTTTACATTTCTGTCAACAAAGTGTGACCTAAGATCCTTTGTTATATCATTTCCGTTGTATAATATCGCTTCGCCCTTCACTTCAAATGCCATTTTGTTGATCAAAGATTTAGCCTCTGGAGTGGTAATCATCTCGGGTGTTAGGTCACAGCATCCCCTTTCTTCAGATACAGCATCTCCTATATGTACATCGTTTGGTATACTGTGGTCACCACTGGGCTCCTTTTTCTCATCCGATATCTTGCTATTCAATGAAAGGCTATTCAGGAGAAGAAATGTAATAGCACGGTAGAGATTACCTGAGTTTATCCTCGTAAAGTTGAGCTTTGATGCAACGATCTCGGCAGTTGTGCTCTTTCCACTGGCAGCCGGGCCATCTATAGCTATTTGGTATTTTTTCATCTTGGGGTAAAAATGAATCTGTATAGCTAGGTGTTGTTTTGTTGTGGTGGGTAATATAGGAATTAGTAAGGTTGTATGTATTGCTTTATCGGCATTATGCAGGATATAACGCATATACGTGACAGGGAATGATATGAGAATGTGATATAGAAAATTAAATTCTCTAATATAGATAGTTGAGTTTGTGTAGTATATACATATGTCTAATATAGATAACTTAACGTGTTGTATAGATGTATATCCAATACAAACGGCCATGTGTTTAGTATAGACGGTTGAGTCTGTAGTACAGATATGTGGTTAATATAGATAGCCGAATTTGCAGTATAGATATATGTTTAATATAAATATGATTGAGCGTGCAATTTGTCTAAAAGTTAATAAGGATGACCGAGCGTGTAATATATATGTGTGCAACATAAATTACTAGGTGTTTAGGCTGAGTGCGCAATACAGATACTCGGTTGTATGAGTCTATTCTACGTAATTTATTTATTACGTTTCTACATAACTTCATGATCGCTATATAATGGCTTATTTGATAATTCTAGCCCATATGAAAGATGAGAAGAAACTCACCACATCTTACAAATGCCCTTACAAGAAATGCACCCTATCCTACAAAACCCTAAACAGCCTCAGATTTCATTTGAAAACATACTTACACAAAAGCCAAAGAAAAGAAACGAAGTGTCCAGTACACGAGTGCCCATATATAGGAAGCCTTAATGTACACTATAAGGTGCATGGTGCCTCAAGAGCATTGACAAAGATTGAGTCTGCAATTGACAAGATAAATGATAAATACACGGAAACGTATCCCCCGTATGTCCCTGGGCACTACAACCTTCATATCAATAATTTGGGGGATGACAATCTCATAAAACTGCTCAGCACCTTCATAACAAATGGAGTACTGATGTGTGCTGACAAAGATGGTGCAGGGATAATGTGTCCTGTGCCAGGGTGCCGGAGAAGGTTTACAGTGTACTATGGGCTCAAATACCACATCAAAAACCACAAGCATCCAATTTATACCATTCTAGAAGGTACAGGTGTAGATGCTCAGGATATTCAGGATGCATTAAACACAGAGTGCAGCATTGTGAGTATATATGGTGTCGTATGGCACACATATATTTATAGAGATGTTGATGATCCTCTTCTTATATCATTTAATAGTAAGGTAAACTGTAGGATACGGTATAACAAGAGATTGCCTATGATTCAAAGTGCTACAGGGGATGAGTACTTTGACATTAAAGACTTTGAGAAAGTTCCTTTAGGGGATGTAATAACTACCATTGTGTATCAAGGAAAACAGTATAGGTTTAAAGCTATGGATATAAACGAAAATGCCACTGTTTGTAATGAGTCAGAAGGTAATATGAAAGAAGATGAGGTGATACATAATGAGACGATGGATAACGAGATGGAACATAATGAGACGATGCGTAATGAGATGTTATATAATAAGGCAGAAAAGAGTGTTGCAGGCACTAAGAAAACAACACAAAGCATGAGAAGTAATACGAGTCAAACAAAATACGAAGATAAAAATGATAAGCAATCCATACCAGGCCATATCGACGCAAACCATATTCCAAAGTACATAAATCTACCTAACAAGAGAATTTTAAACCTTGGAGAATGTATAACTGCCTCCGCCATGCACAAAAATCTCATCCTAGTCTGCACAAAGACTTCTTTTGGGTTTGGAAGGATGTTTGATTTTTCAGAAGAGCCGTCGAGACTCCAGATCGTCAACCTGGAGCTCAGAGTTGTTTTTACGTTGAGTATGACTTGTGGGTATATAAGGAAGGCGGTTATAGAGAACAGGTCAGTGTATTTGCTGTTCAACGATGGAAAGATACGAATTTTAAGGAGCCTCCTGGATGAGGTTATTAGTGGGATATACAGACCTGTGAATATGGAAACTTATAGAGCAAGGGATGATATAAATGCTGTTGACTTCCTTGTGGTGACCAAGTCACTTGAAGGGCTTGGTGGTCAAAATACTCGACTTAAAGCTAGTAAGCAGCTATCTTACGTGTACCCGGATGTCTGCATCACGAAGAATGATTTAGTCAATTTTACCACAAACAGAGATATGGGAAACTACACACCATCCCATAAAACATTCTTATCTTATTCCCCCGACTTCTCCTTTAATCCACCTTCTCTCTCAGAAACAATTATCACCACAGATGGTGTCTCTATATACGCAGGTTCAAATAGAATATTCACTTCGGATTTCCCAATCATTGCTCTTGAAAATGCCGGTAAAGGAGAATTTTACAGCTTAGACGTTAACGGAAAAACATTTCTGCATGGCAGGACATGCACAAATGTGGCAACACAGCTAGGATGTGCGAAGCTCAAATGCCTTCCTCGCCAGCAGCTACTATTTATCTCAAACACGCTCTATCGAAATACTAAGGTGATAATTGATGGACATCATACAAAAACCCTGAACAATAATGAGGACATGGTGAGCCTGGCAGCAGAGGGAATACGTGTATGGATTGGGAGCTCGTATGGGGCTATATACACCTCATATGCTAAGGGTAGGGTGAGCCTGCAAAAAGTTGCACAGTTTGTTAACACAACAAACGGTCTTGCAGTTTGTTTCAGTGAGAAGGAGTTTGAGGCACTAGGTGATAGAGCGAATAATGATTATAGGCTTCAAGTGAAGGAGTTGTTTATCGTTGAGCAGAGGGTGTATGCTGTGCTAAGATGTGGAATAATAATGTACTTTTCTGTATGTAGATAGAGAGCAAAAGGTTACGCTGTGAGATAGTAGCATAGGATAGGCTGCGTTAGTATGCAGTAGACTGATTGGATACGATAGGCCGTGATTGGATACAGCAGACTGTGATAGGATGCAATAGACATTTTAGTTTGTTATATATTGGCTTAGCATGCAGTAAACTGATTGGATACAGCAGACTGGCTTAGTTTACAGTAAAGTATGATAAGGCACAGTAGAATGTTTTAGTTTGTGGTGGACTGATTAGATGCAATAGACTAATAGAAGAGAAGATCAAGTGATAGCTTACCACAGATTGTAACAAGATATAAGAGGCTGTTGTTGTCTAGAGATTTCTGGCCAAACAGTGCTGAGCCACTAGAGCATTTGTATCTGAAACAATACGAAATCATTAGAGATAAATGCATCCCTGGAATATCCGGTTCATTGCAAATCAATAAATAAGCTTTATAGACTTACCTGCATACATTTTCTAGATTTACTGCATGAGCTATGATGACCTTGGTAAGTCGCACAGACGTACCACTTGAGCTTAATAAACCAATCTCATCTATAAAATCCACTAGAACCGTATCCAAACACCATATGTACTCTTCTGCAGGGCAGTAAAGCCTAACCGACCAAATATCAACAAACTTTATTTCTCATACATTCTGCTTCTTCTCAAACAAACGAAGAGTATCCCTGTGTAAAAGATAAACAACACCGATACAGAACACTGCCTCAAAAGCCATGACACCCATAATCCAGTTCCTAGATTGGTGCACCATATTAGCATGGTGCTCGTGCTTCTTTATATGATTCTTCTGTGCCTTGATAATCCTCGTAAGCACATTCTCTAGCTCAGCGAGCTGGTCTTCGCCCTCAATGGGTCCAAGGGGGCCTTGGCGTTCTCGCTTGACATCAGGGCACCTGTAATCAAAGAGGAGATCCTGAGTAGACATGTTCTCAACCTTCACAGTTACACGCCCTACACTAGGCATGTTTGCGTAAATCTTGCCAGACGCATCGTTTGTACGAATTATCTCTTTGCCTGTGGGGCTGATCAGTGTCACCCTGAGGGGTAGACCACTGGACTCATTATAGATTAGCTTGTACACCTGGTTCTCCACAACTTTGTCTTGGAAGATGAGCGGTTTTTCGGGCTTCACAGTGATTTGACGACAGATTACTGATAACACGAATAGGCACAGCTTCATTAGGGGCTAAAAAGAGAAAAAATAATTACGAAATTTAGATGAGGGTGTAAGTGCCCTAGTGCTGAGCAAATAGATCCACGTAATATATGGGGATTAACTACAAGAAGATAAGCTATAAATAATGGAATATATGCAGAGATAAACTATGCACAAGGAGTGTCTATAAGTAAATAGAAATTTCGAAAAAGGATGGACTAGGCAAAGAAGTAACTATAAGCAATTAATTGTATACAGAGGTATGCTATTTACAAAGAGACACTAGGAGTGAATATACGCATTTGATTCTATAGGAAGATTAACTGTAAATAATTAACCCTATGCGAAGATAAACAACATAAAAAAGTGCTGTTGACTAAAAAGCATATATGCTATACAAGTCAACCGTAATACGTACAACTGAGGATTCAAAAATTCAGTGTTAACTGTCCTGAGAGATATTCTGCAAAAAGTGCTTCCGCCCGGGATCGAACCGGGGACCTCGTCCGTGTGAAGGACGCGTGATAGCCACTACACTACGAAAGCTACAGCTTGACCATATAAGCTATATGTATGCACTGAATGCATAAATATAACTATCGGAGGTATATGCACTGGGTATATGGATATAAGTACTGGATATATATACACTGGAGTTATGAATTCGCAATTACACAAGAATAAGGCATATGGTATCCTTGAAATTAGACTGTGATATTTATTCCTTTAGTTAGCATATCGCAATATATTCCATGCTTATAGCACTATAAATGTTATATCTGGTTCGTATCCTGAGGTTGGCGATATAGAAGAGATTTTAGATGATTAATATAAAGTACTTGCCATCAAATAACACAACAAGACTATTTCACTCAAGACTACTCCATACAAGACTAACCCATTGCACCAAGGATAGGATATCCTGAAAACGACAAGTGCCGGGCAATGCCTGCCCTGGAAGACGTTGAGTTGCATAGCACCACCTAGCACGTTATATCGGTAGCCGTCTGGTACCACTGATTACATATCTTATCTCTTATCATATGATGTTCATCTTGTGGTAAACTCAGGCAACTAATCATTCTTCGAAGCTGGTTTTTGTTAGGATTAACCTGTTCTCAGTTTAAAGAACAACAAACAAATACCAAAATAAATTCCAACTACTGTATACGACATTATCAATGCAATGTAACATCATCGGAATAATATGGTATCATCAGGAGATATATCTCAGCAGTAAAGATACAATGTGCTATAAATCCAAGTAAATTATACTCTTATGTCTAAGTGAGAAAAAATATTGTGCCGTCCGTAGGTGATATAAATAACTTCTTATATCCTGGTGTATGTCATCGTATATTAGTAGTATATATGACTTGCTTGTTACTGATGTCCAGGGCATCTTATATAATTAGCATGTATACATTGTCTATCACAGATGCATGGATTTGTATATCACAAGCATATGACAAACCGATGCGCAGTATGCGTAGGGTAAAGCTGTGAACTAACGCGAGGTTTATATTAACAAATTTATTGATTGATAACAGATATATGACACCATCTATCATAAGCAGGTAATTCTGCACATCACAAACATATGACACCATTTATTACAGACATATGACTGCGTATATCATTCATAAAATAAACAACCACTAAAACAAGCTTCATTTCTTTATTACCAAAACGTCTTCAATATAGCTCGTACAAACATCCCCATCAACCTCCGCTCTCTCCTTATCCTGCAACACAATTGGCAAGGTGTGCGTCTGTATAGAAGTAATGCGCCTAGGATCCCCCACAACTCCCACATTGTTAACAGGAAGACCAACACGAACACAAAGATTCTCGGTGCTCGTGACGTACTTGGGAATAGACGCCTGACATAGCAGGTAGAACAAATAAGCGTGGTTAGACAGTAGAGGCGAGGTGGATGCATCAAGCATCATGAATAGAACTGAGAATATGCCTATGAGATTCTTGCTTAGCAAGGTTGTTTTGTCGTTGACGAGGGGGTTGAGGCTAAGCAACCCCTTGCCCAGGCAAATCAGTCCTTGGGCTATTTTCATGGTGCTGAGAACTTTTAAATCCTTGTAGTAGTAGGGGTACTGAGAGTCAAGGGTCCTGAGGACCTTTGAGTGTAGCGATCCAGCCCCCACCAAGCCGAATGAGAGGATGGATGTCATCACACTCTCCAGTTCTCCCGAGTTGAGTGACTTCTCCAGGAGATCTATGATATGCTGTTGAGGATTGCTAGGGTATAGAAGGCCAAGGCAAAGAGGCAGAACAGCTCTGAGGTGAGGAGAGTCCAGGAGAAGAGAAGACTGAGTGATCCGACTGACCAT